>OZ038381.1:9282084-9553681 GCA_964036045.1 Eutreptiella sp. 'Long Island Sound 2002'
CGTGCGCCCGCTGCTGTCCAACCTGCACGCTGCGTACGCCCCCGGCACGCCCGTCGACCCCTCCGTGTGGGACTCCCAGTGAGGCCACCGGCCACCGGCCGGCCCGCACGCACCACCCCGCACTCGCCTCGGGCGCACGACCCCGTGGACGCCGCTACCCACACGCCCGGCCCCGCGCAACCGCCTAACCGAGCCAGAACACAAGCACAAATCAAACCCGAGCCACACCCCAAAACCGCTAACCCTTGACTCCTAACCAAGCCCGCCGAGGGAACACCGAAACCACAGCCCACACCCACAGCCCACACAGCCGCCTAACCAGCCAGCTCCAGAAGCAAAGAGACACCTCACCAAACCCACCCTGACCCAAGCCTAACCGAGCTGAAGCCCCAACACAAATCAAACCCGAGCCACACCCCGAAACCGTCAACCCTTGATTCCTAACCAGGCCCGCTGAGGGAAATACGTAGACACAGCCCACAGCCACAGCCCACACAGCCGCCTAACCAGCCAGCACCAGAAGCAAAGAGACACCTAACCAAACCCACCCTGACCCATACCCGTGTACATCAGGAGGCGCGAGCCGCACCCCTGGGGCGCGACCGCCGCCACAGCACCGACGACCCTGAAAGTGCTGCCCTGGGTCGTTGTGGGTGCCGGAGGGCTCGGGGCCGGCAAGACCAGTGGGGCAGGCACGCGAGGAGTCTTCCTGGATGTTGTTATTGGGGTTGGAACCAGAGACACGGACACCAACGGAGGCGAGAGCAGCGACAACAGAAGCAAGGTCCATGCTGATTGTGGTCCGGCAGAAAATCCCAGTCTATGAAGAAAATTGAGGGGAATTGTTCTAAATACATCTGAGTGTCCAAAACTATCTGAATGAATTTAAATAATCCATTTATGTAAAATTGTCGGCCGATCTGGCCCGCGAGCGCGCGTCAGCGGCAAATGGCGATTCCAGCTAAAATAGCGGAATGCGGCGGATTTATGGGAATTGGACCGCGGAATCAAATCTGGCATATCAGAAATATATAGGAAATATCCTGTGACTGAGCTGCGAGGCGGCGATTCCGCCGAAGCAAAGAAAATGACCAAAATGTAGCCAATCTGGGCAGAATGTCTGAAAATCTGAGCAGATGGGGCTAACCGCACTTACACTCCCCCTCCAAAAACACACTGGGGTGTGTCGCTACGTCAACGAAGAACGTAGTGCGGGTAAGTCCCAGAAAAACATAGAAATGTAGCCTCGATGAGGCGAAATCTGCTTGATCTGACCTGATTTGGGCTGAATTGGCACTGAATCAGGCTGGATGAACCTGAAATGAGACAGAATGAGAAGTGACAAACAGTCCTCCGTGCAGTAAAACATTAGGTCACGGGCTAAAAAGCATGTAAACGTATCGAGAATCGATACCAAACCATGCATTGGTTGAGAATGAGGTAGATTATTGGTGGATTGAGTGGGGGGATCAAGATTTGGAGTGACATCTCAGCGCTCTGGCGCAGTTTCGCTGTCGCGGGCACCCTACGGTGTCCTCGCCGAACTCTACATCGTGTTATCCCGCTTTTCTCGTTCTGAAAAGTACAGCATGTGACTCAGATTTGGCGCATCTGGTGGATGATCACAAGATTCAGCAAAAATGAGAATGAATTTGAGCAGAGATTAAGGGGATGAGACAATCACAGAGAGGTTAAACAAATACACATGTCGTCTACAGACCCTAAATGCACAGAAGATCATAAGCGTCAACGAAGTTAGGCAAAGCCGTCGACAGATCTTCGAGGAATGATGGGAGATGACAAGGCAATCAACCTAAATTGTCCTACAATGAGTACATTCCCTGAGATGAGGGTGAAATGAAGCGGAATGTCTGACACAGAAACTACTAACACTTTCGTTTAGACTAAAGTTAATATATATTGTCGTTTATTCATCTCAATTGTGCTTTCCGGCACATTGGTTCGCGAGCATCTAACAGATTCTATCAAAATGTGGATCATGTGATGATGCATCATGATGGGACATGCTGGCCCTGGATCCTTGGCATGTAACGCGCCGAAGGTTCGCTGAAGGCACTTTACTGACAGTATATAACTGAGAGACACCAAATTTACAGTGGCGGTGGTGTCAATCGACTTGGACAAGGCCAATCTTTCGATTGAGTCCCACAAGACACTTGGATTCACCATTTTCGACAGTTTCTGGTCGAATTGAGCTCACATTGGCGTGTGCCAAAAATACAACGAAGCTTACGGACTTCAGAGATTGCTGTAAGAAGTCCCTAGAGCTCCTAGATGAAGTTTGTCTGAACAATTGACGTCTGGGTTTCGTACAACAGTGGCAGAATGAGGGACAAACCTGAGAAATTCAAGGTAAATTTGAGGATCCTGGATCTGAATCTGGACTTTGGCGTCAGCATCACAGCAAATGAAGGTATGATCTGAGTTCCTGGCGTCGCCTCTAGGGCAGCCAGTACTACAGGGGTTGCCTGTAGGGGTGAATGTCGCTGGCCAGCGTTTTGATTATGTACATTTGCTTCCATCTGCACGAGTAGCCAAATTCCAAAGATGCACAGACCAACAGAGACAAGATTACCCCGAATCTGCCTGAATTAAGCCTGAGTTTGGTTTTATCTGAACACGGCAGCACACTCCGTCAGCGTATCTACGCCTTGTCTGTCTAACGGAGACCAAAGAAAAGTTGATTGACGTCAAATTATCAAACATTCGCAGTTCTCCACATCATGACATAAACAGAAAGAATGAACAGTGGATTGAGCAGAATGTGTTAGGATGGCTTCCTTAATTCGGCCAAGCACGAATGCATGTGACCACCAACCTGTCTGGCCTGGCCCTCGTACGGCTTGGGCGCTGCAGATCAGCGGCCGAACTTGAAGCTTGGTCCTCATTTGGTTCCTGGGCTGGCCTGACCGCAGGAGGGGGGATCGACGGATCAGCCCTGGAATGTGGCTGCTGAGGGCCGTAAAAGGCTGGATCTCGATTCACCACAGGTCGTTTTCCGTCGCTCTCCACTTGTCTGTCTGGTTTCGACAAACAATCTGTCAGGAGTACACCAATTTCGGGGTGCTTCTTGAGGAAGTCGATGAACCCCTTGGTGTATCCATGGACAAAAGATTGGGCTGGTTCCCAGTTGTTGTGACTGGAATCAAAGCCCCTCCACTCACACAGAAATTCCCATTCGCCCTTGGCGTCACGTCTTGCTTCAACAATCCTCTTGAGTTCGTACTTTCCCCCTTCGATTACCCGATCGGACAAGTGTTTTGCAGTCCAAAAAAGGGGTTTAACCCGATCCTTGGGGGAGGGGATCTCTCTCTTGAGGCGATCGCCCGAAACGTCAATTTCCCTGCTGACATCCACACGAATCCTCCACCTGTTCTCACCAAGACGCGCTGTAACAGCGAATGGCCCCTCCCACAAGGGAAGAAGCTTGTCATCTCCGTCCAGGGTGGTTTCGGATTTTCGAAGCCAAACTCGATCATCGACTTCAAAATTGTGGGGGTTTTTTCGACCTTGATTTTGAACCCAAAGCCAGTCAGCTTGATGCTTCTCGATTAATTTCGACACAGATTTATCTGCTCGTTGGACTTCGTCCAAAAACAGCGAAGCATCTTTACAGGGGCGAGGATTATTCAACGGCATGTTCCACCAACACTTCTTTCGTCCAAAGACAATTTCATTTGGAGAAAGGCCATGATACAAAGGCGTGTTGTGGTAACGGCGAAGCAATGCGAAGAGAACTTCCATCCAATGGAAATCCTTTTCACTCGCGAGCTCCTTACGAAGCATATTAATTATAGAGCGGCCGGCTCTTTCGCCAGGCAGCGCTCGATGCGAGTGGATTTCACATCGGAGGTGGTGGATTCCAAGGCGAGCACACAATTCTCTCCACCATTCGGAGGTGTACTCTTTGCCTGAATCCGTGACCACCTCGGATGGGACGTCCCAGCCTCCCATCCAGGTCTGCGCGCACCACTTGGCGGCAGCCTTGCCAGTCATCGACTCAATGTTGCAAGGCAACACTTGAATGTAGCCGGAATGACGGCACTGAATAAGGAGCACACCATTGACTTTTTTATTCGTCCAATGGCACTCTTCGTCATCGAGTTCACCGAGATAGAAAAAATCACTCGTGACTCTGTTGAAGAGACGCTCCGGAATAGGATGAGCCTCAGATGTCCGTGCTTCTTCGCGCTGGGGGGCGTCGAGACAGCACATTGGGCACATCCGGCTGCTACTTTCATGCAATGAGTGTAGAGCCTCGATCCAAACAACCTATGCTTAATCATCGACCACAGTCGACGGCCATGTGCGTGGGGGGACTCCCATTTGTGCCACCAGTTTAACACTCGGGGGGCTAGGGCGTCTGGCACACACAATTTACCCTCCATCCACAGCTTCCCCCCATCCAACGAGTACTCCGCAAAAATCCCATCCCTGTGAGCATTTTTGGATTTGAGATTTCCAAAGACCTCTTTAAACATGGGATCCTGCAGGTAATCGGACGTCCAGTCATGGATGATCAGGGAATCCTTAGGCAGGGGTGGAGTTTTGGCCGGATCTCGACGCTTAATGCCCTCGATCAACCGAAATCGACTTACTCGTCGGGTATAATCAAACCGTTTCACACTCCCTGAGGAGGGATCGGTGACTTTTTCCACGACTTTCAGTGTTTTGGTGCAGATCTCGTGAGCATGCGCCGGATCTGTGATGGCCGTGATGTCGTGACACGGCAATGCGTGCTGTTTAACAGCGCACTGCATGCATGCACGTCGAATGAGTTTCTTTTCTTCCTGATCCCATTCGATGATTACATGGCGGTCCTGCTCCGTACCATGGATGTTGGTACTTTGCAGCCCCTCTGAGGCGGGGTAAGCCCATCGGCTCAGAGCATCCGCTACCGTGTTATGTTTACCAGGCAAATACGACACATGGAGGTCAAACAGAGAGAGAAATTCGTGCCATCTGGCCCGTCGACCAGCTGGGCTCGCGACAGTATCAATGTGTTCGGTGGCCCAATACTCCAGAGATCGATGATCCGTCAGGACCTCGACTCGATTGGTGCCAACCCACGATTGGTACTTTTTTAAAGCACAGATGATGGCGTAAGTCTCTTGCTCACGCGGCGACCATTGCATTTGGCGTGGGGCTAGCTTCCGAGACCAAAATGCAAGAGGGTAATGATCGCCGGTGGCTTCATCAACCTGTTCAAGGACAGCTCCGATCGCGTACCTAGATGCGTCGGTTCTAATGTAGAAGGGTCGGTCAAATTGGGGCACATGCAACGTGGCGCCTTCGCAGAGGGCTGCCTTCAAGTGATGGAAGGCCTCCTCGCACTCGTCAGTCCACTTGACACGAACCTTTGAACCTGCCTTGCCTGCATCTCTCCCTACCTTCAATAATTCAGTGAGGGGGGCAGCAAATTTGGCATAATTCGGCACAAAAGTGTGGTAAAAATTGCAACAACCCAGGAATCCTCTCAACTCCGTGATCGTCTCAGGGCGCTTCCACTTCTGAATAGCGACGAGCTTCCCTGGACTGGGTCGTCGAGTGCCATTCTCTAGGAGAGAACCACAAAATTCGACTGATTTTAAAAATAATTTTCCCTTCTTTGGCCCACAAATCAGCTGATTGGCGTCAAGAATATCCAAAACTTGGTTCAGCTGCTTCTCATGTAGGGCCACCAGCTCGGCTTCGGTCAGTCCCTCCCCCTCCGTCGCGATGATTATGTCATCTATGTACACACTCACGAAGGCACGAAGCTCAGGATGGGTTGTGAACAGCACATCCTCCATCATTCTTTGAAAAAATGAGGGGGCGTTCTTCAATCCCATGGGCATGACGGTCCACTGGACTGGGCCACATGGCGTGCACATACAGGTGAGAGGTCTGCTGTCCTTCCTCAACGGCATTTGGTGAAAGCCGTGACGGAGATCCAGCACAGAGAACAAACGACCTCTTGCCCTCTTGGGGATTTCCTCCTCAATGAGGGGCAGGGGGTGTGAATCCGCCTTGGTTTCGGCGTTGAGATTGCGAAAATCAACAACCATTCGCCAACCATCAATGGTGTTCTGGTCTGCAGGCGGTGGCTTCGGGACTGTGAAGGGTGAACAGCACCATTCGCTGGTCATACAACCCTCGAGCCAACCAAATTCCCTGAGATTTCTCTCGATGATTTTTCGGAGTATCTCATGTTTGTGTCCATGATTTTCATAAGGGCGCTGTTTTTTTGCCTTGTACCCTTCACGAAGCTCGATGAAGGCTTCACCGAACTGTCCACGGACAGGGGGGTCTTTGATCAACTTCCCTGAAAGGGTTGTGTCCTTCCGTTCCTCAAAAATCTTTTCTCTCGACTTGGAACACAATTCAGTGTCCACCTGATCGCCAGGAATTACTGTCGAAAAAACTTTGGCGACTTCTTCGGCTTTGGCAGGAAGAATCTTCTTACGGATGTCCCTAAACAGGTCCGTATCCACTGCCTCTTGAAGATAGGTGGGTCTTGTGTCGAAATTCCAGAGATTTTCTTCGCGATCCAGCTCCTCGAAAGGATCCATGAAAGCTTCCACAGGGGGTTTTTCATAAAAAACTCTGAATTTGCGGCGCGATTGGAGATTTTTCCTCGCCCGTGCACTGAAGATTCTTTTCGATGTCGACCGCGTTGGGGAAGAGGGAGACGAGGCGGATCCATTGGACGTTGAATCACCTTGGGTATCTGACGGACAAAAATCAGAAAAAATAGATTCATCATCAGTACCACGCTCAACCTCAGATTCAGACCCAACACAGGAATCTGTACTAGAATCAGCAGAATTAGAGTCAGAAAGCTTTCCATCCACCAGGAATGCAAGCGAACTCCAGGACCGCTGTGGCAGGGGACCTGTGTCGTCCCTGGCATACAGCTTAATCTTCCTGGGAAGTTCGATGTAATCTACACAAATGTCCTGTAATTCCTGAAACCAAGGCTTGTCGTCCCACAAGGGCACAACCAAAATTGCCTGGGTTTTATCTTGCTTGATTTTGTGGATGACCTGCTGGATTAAGTGAAACGGAGGATTAATCCACAACTTCTTGTCCCATTTGTGGGTCCAAGCGTCGCTGAAGTGCTTGTCAAAGCGCTTGTTCATACGGTTAGCAAAGGCATCATACTGTGGCCAAAAGGAGTGATGTTCATGAAAATATTCACAAATTGCATCGCGCCATTTGTCGACAACTCTGTAGGATGAAGAGTGCCAGCGCGAAGGGCGTCGTGGCTGGGAGTCCCTACGAAGACATTCTAACTCTTGGGAGTAATCGGCACTCCCATTCACCTCTGCAATGGTGACATCTTCACCAAATTTTGGTGTCACTTTTTGCTTCAAAAATTCTTCTGCACTTTTAAACCCTGCGTGCAAAAAACGAAATTCAGGACGCTCCAAGGGACCTGACTCCAGCAAAAAACAACGACGATGACCTACGGGCGCTACCCTGTTCTTGCGAAGCCAAGGATGCCCCAAATAAAGGTCATACTTTATGTCAGCACGGTAGAAGTAGTCATCCTTAAGGACAACTTCTTCCACATTTTGCTCTTCCCAAAGGTCTTGAGCGACCAAATGGGTGGATATATAACAACCGCGTTGCCCACCTGCGAGAGAATGTCCAGAAACTCCCTCGAGGGTAACAGGATGAGGCGATTCAAACACGCAGTCGTCGGGTAAGAATGAATTGGATTGGAGATTTACCTCTGATCCATTGTCACACAAACAAGTGGCGAGGTGGAAATTTCCCTTGCAATCAGAGACCCACAGCTTTGTGACAAACTGACGAGCCCTGTGCTTGGACTGTACACCAACCTCGTCCACTACGACAGAAGGATCCGCTGCCGGATCCAGGGGAGAGGAGACAAGCGACCCTACATCAAGTAATGGTCGATCAGGAATTTGGGGATCATGCCTGAAATCGCCTGGGGAGGGGCGATTTTCGTGGCTCCCCTAGGCGTTCTGACCTCCAGCGGCTGCGTTAACATTGTGAACACAGCCTGTTTCGTCGATCCATTCGTCTTGGAACGGATCATCCGCTGGATTCAGAGCATTTTCGACGTAATCTCGATCCGCATCAGACACCTGGTCTGCACCTGAGACCTGATCCACACGATGGTTTCCCTTTCCACGTCCACGGCCACGGCCGCCGGATGATGGGCCACCACCGTCGCCACGCCCTCTGCCCTTACCAGAGAAAGGGGTCCCTGAAGGATTTCCCTTACCCTTACCCTGTGATCCTGGAGCATTTCCTTTGTTTGTACCGGATTGAGGGGTGTGGCCTGGATTTCGATTTCCGCCTCCGGCGTTGACATTGGGACTTGTCTGGCCGTTTGGCTGTCCACCGGAACCGGATGGAGTCCGATTCCCTTTGCCTTGGGACCCGCCAGGGCCTCCAGTATTTTTGATCCCACCGGAGGGAGTCGAATTACCCTTTCCCCCCTTGGCACCATGCACCTGTCTGTCATTCCTGTCTGAATTCTGCGAATTATTGACATTTTCACCAATCACCTTGTGATCGTAGGCAGACCATCGGTGATTAGCAGTGGAATGCGTCTTAGCTCGGTTCGTAGAACCTAAAAGAAGGCAGATGCTACAATGATCCTGAACATTCCGGGTGTCATTCACCTTTTTGTTGCCCTTTTGGGCCCCATTTTGGGTGTTTTGCTGGGTATTCCTGTTTCCCCCAAGACCCTCATGGAAATTTTGATTGGCGGCGTCAGCGAGCCTCTCAACCTCTTCCCACAGTTCCTGCGGAGTAAACGAAAACACCCAGTTCCTGGCCTTCAGGCGATTGCCATGGAAACTTACTCCCCTATTGAGGACTTGGACAAACAAGTCCCGATCCTCGTGTTCATTGAACTTGATTTTCCACGTGTTTTCAGTGAATTTCACCTTGGTAAACGACGTGGGGGAGCACTTTTGAAGTGCCTCCCTGACTGTAAACCGGTTGGCCGAGGCGTCAAAGCCATCGATCTCCGCCCACCAGGTCTTGACCTTTTCTTCGGACTGTCGATTCCGAAGGGTGGCGGCGGTTTCAGAGGGGATCTTGTCAAAAATCAGATTTTTCAGCTCGGCACTAGAAAATTTTTCGCCTGAATGTTCAGATTCTTCTACGAGATTGCAGAAGCGCTGTCTCTTGTCCTGCACCTCGTGCAAGATTAATCGAGAGAACGAAGGAAAATTCTTCAACATCTGGTGGTAATGGTCCTCAGGCAGCCGGGATCCACGTACCTCCAACTGTTCCCACACCTCATCAAAGGTAAGGGGGGAACTTGAATCTTCACGATCACTCCAGGTCCTAAGCCAAGTGTTGGCCGGCGCTCCCTCAAGGCAGTCCAGGAGGGCCATCAGGAACTGATCATCCTGGAGTTTTTGAGTCTTAACCCACAGTTTAAATTCCCGTTGGAACTGAGGCCAACGTCTGGGGTTCCCATTATACTTTGGTTGCTTGGCAACCTGACGAAGTCGCAATGAAGTGGGATTTAGGAGTGAATCCAGCCCAACACCGGCCGTAATGGTAGACACCTTCGCGGCATCATTAGCCACACCAGCTCCGGCGAGGGTCTGGGCGAGCAACATCTGGGCAATTGCATTGGAATCAACAGCAGGAAGGGTAGTACGGGAGGCAGTTCTTTTGGCATTCTGAACCTCAGTCCTAGCCTTCGCCGATCTACTCTGTGATCGAGAGATTGTAACCCTTTCCTTTAGCTTAGTCCTGCTGATCCGTGCATCGGTGGTCTTAGAGTCCACCGAAGGAGCAATCGAAAAAATTTCTGTCGCCTCCTCCGACGGTTCTGTTGTTTGTTCCACCGATGATGCGCCCTCAGATCGCATGTGGGTCTTGAAAAGATCTTTAATTCCCAGCGTCTGAATGATGAGTTGCATTTGATCTTTGAGCAATTGGAGCTCAGTATCTCGCTGTAATCTGCAAGAGCAGTCGGCAGGACAGTACATACCGTGTCCTGAAGGACCTGAGCAGGCTGTCGGACCGCTAATCTCAGTGGTTCGCAGCCAGGAGTCCACTTGGGGAGCTCCTTCAGTCCTAATTTCCAGGCTTGCCTGCCTAGCTGCCTCTAAAATTCCGTCCTCAACCGCGGAGGCTAGATCGTCACGGATGGAAACAGAGGGATGAGGGGCGGAGGGCCCGGCAACCGGTGCCTTGGTCTTCTCCTTCGGGAAGGGGCTTGCCTCCCAGATCTGCAAGAAAATGGCAAAAGATTCATCTTCTTGAGAACACCACCACATCCTGGTATTAATTTCTTCTTGAAGGAGGAAAAAATATTCGAATAAAAAATCAGAGGCGATTCTTTCTTGTCCTATCAGCTTAGACGTGGCTAATAGACACAGGGCCTCAAGAGCCTCAAGGTTACGGGCCACTTCCGAAGACAAATGGTTGTCCCATTGCGCCCATGAGGCTGGTCGATTATAGGTAGGTACCTCACCTGGACCACCCATCTCAATGTCGTCAATGTCAGCATCGATGGTCACGAAATGTGAACATTGGTACGGAGTATTAGTACCTGCCAGGTCCGTAAGCTCCACCGGAGCGTTGCCATTAGCGTAAGCTGGGAGATTCCAGCTGCTTGATGGCCAATTTCGACTGGGATCTTGATGGTAATCTGGGCCTCCACAGCTGCTGATTTGTGTCCTTCTTGGGCAATTTGGGCTTGCGCAAGGCATTCCTCTCAAGGCCTCGTTCGCACAGCACCACGGGAGCGTGATCGTTACGTCTCCGGGGGTTGCGGAGTCTACGGGGCCGTACTGAGGGGCTAGCTGTGGTTGGGACACCAAAGGAACAACATTCAGGTAGCCTCTGCTACCATGAAAGTGCTGCCCTGGGTCGTTGTGGGTGCCGGAGGGCTCGGGGCCGGCAAGACCAGTGGGGCAGGCACGCGAGGAGTCTTCCTGGATGTTGTTATTGGGGTTGGAACCAGAGACACGGACACCAACGGAGGCGAGAGCAGCGACAACAGAAGCAAGGTCCATGCTGATTGTGGTCCGGCAGAAAATCCCAGTCTATGAAGAAAATTGAGGGGAATTATTCTAAATACATCTGAGTGTCCAAAACTATCTGAATGAATTTAAATAATCCATTTATGTAAAATTGTCGGCCGATCTGGCCCGCGAGCGCGCGTCAGCGGCAAATGGCGATTCCAGCTAAAATAGCGGAATGCGGCGGATTTACGGGAATTGGACCGCGGAATCAAATCCGGCATATCAGAAATATATAGGAAATATCCTGTGACTGAGCTGCGAGGCGGCGATTCCGCCGAAGCAAAGAAAATGACCAAAATGTAGCCAATCTGGGCAGAATGTCTGAAAATCTGAGCAGATGGGGCTAACCGCACTTACAGACCCACGCCAGAGGACACAACGCTATTGCACCGCCGCACCAGCTGCCCGTGCCTGTGCCTGCAGTGTACGCGCGCCCCTGTTTTTCTCTTTTTTGTTTTTTCTTTTCTTTTTTTTTTCCAAAAAAAAAAAAAAAAAACAAGGAAAAAAAAAAAAAAACAAAACGAAAATTATGGGGGGGAGGAAGAGGGACACAACCACCCATGGCACACGCGCACCGCACACAGCACGCACACCGGTGAACAGGAGCCCAGTGGCCCAGGACACCGCACATGCAACACAACACACCGAGCGAGCGCACCGGTGAACAGGAGCCGGCTGGCCCAGGACACCGCAGACGCACCACAGCAAACCGCGCGGGCACACCGGTGAACAGGAGCCCAACGGCCCAGGACACTGCACACACGTAGGGCGGCCGAGGGACAGGAAAGAAGCAATACCCCATGGGTCAGACGCACTGGGGCGACCCAGCCGACCCACCGGGCCAGTGGCAGGAGCGGTACTCCAAGGCCACTGGTCCGAGCCCGGCCAGGCTGCATCGGGGACCATGGCAAACGTCACCCGGAGCTATGGAAGCAACCGGTGACAGGCGAGCCGGTACACAGTCCAGGAGGGGGTCACCTGCCAAGCAAAGTGGCCCCGCAACTCAAGCCACAAGGGTGAGGCGGTCGTACCGTAGACAAGCGGGAGCAATACCCCTTGTG
Source organism: Eutreptiella sp. 'Long Island Sound 2002' (assembly GCA_964036045.1). Classification (NCBI taxonomy): domain Eukaryota; phylum Euglenozoa; class Euglenophyceae; order Eutreptiales; family Eutreptiaceae; genus Eutreptiella; species Eutreptiella sp. 'Long Island Sound 2002'. The sequence continues at coordinate 9,294,176 of OZ038381.1, forward strand.
GTGAGAGATACTCCACACGGCTGGGCAGCCCCCCAGAGCTGCCGCCCAAAGGAGGGGGCATGTGGCCCTACTGTAAGTGCGGCTAACCCCCATCTGCTCAGATTTTCACAGATCTGCCCCAGATTGACTACATTTTGGTCATTCTCTTTGCTTCGGCGGAATCGCCGCCTCGCAGCTCAGTCTCAGGATCAGACCGATATATTTCTGATGTGCCGGATCTGATTCCGCGGTCCATGCTCCGTAAATCCGCCGCGTTCCGATCATTTACCTGGAATCGCCATTTGCCAGTGACGCGCGCTCGCGGGCCAGATCGGCCAAATATTTTTCACAATCGGATTTATATAAATCTTTTCACACAGATATGGACACTCAGATGTACTTAGGATAATCCGCATCAATTTTCTTCATAGACTGGGATTTTCTGCCGGATAACAATCAGCATGGATCTTGCTTCCGTTGTTGCTGCTCTCGCCTCCGTTGGTGTCCGTGTAGCGGGTTCTACCCCCAACAGCAGCGTTCAGGTCGACTCCTCGCGTGCCTGCCCCACTGGTCTTGCCGGCCCCGAGCCCTCCGGCACCATCAACGACCCAGGGCAGCACTTTCATGGTAGCAGAGGCTACCTGAATGTTGCTTCACAGGCCTCCAGTCCACAGCCCGTTCCCCAGTACGGCCCCGTAGACCCCGCCGCTTCTGGAGAAGTAACGATTACGCTGCCATGGTGCTGCGCGAACGAGGCTTTGAGAGGAATGCCTTGCGCAAGCCCAAGCTGCCCAAGAAGGGCACAAATCAGCAGCTGTGGAGGCCCAGATTACCATTATGATCCCAGTCGAAATTGGCCATCGAGCAGCTGGAATTCGCCGGCCTACGACGATGGCAACGCTCCGGTGGAGCTTACGGACCTAGCAGGTACCAACCTTCCTTATGGAGGTCCAACATTTGAGACCATTGACGCCGATGTGAACGACATTGAGATGGGTGGTCCAGGTGAGGTACCTAGCTATAATCGACCAGCCTCTTGGGCACACTGGGACGACCATTTGTCCCCAGAAGTGACCCGTAACCTTGAGGCCCTTGAGGCCCTTTGTCTCTTAGCCACGTCTAAGCTGATCGGACAAGAAAGAATCGCCTCTGATTTTTTAATGGAATATTTTTTCCTCCTTCAGGACGAAATTAATACCAGGATGTGGTGGCGTTCTCAAGAAGATGACTCTTTTGCCATTTTTTTGCAGATCTGGAAGGCAAGCCCCTTCCCGAAGGAGAAGGGCACGGCACCTGTTCCCGGGCCCTCCGCCCCTCATCCCCCTGTTTCCATCCGCGACGATCTAGCCGCCGCGGTTGAGGAAGGAATTTTAGAGGCAGCCAGGCAGGCAAGCCTGGAAATCAGGGCTGAAGGAGCTCCCCAAGTGGACTCCTGGCTGCGGACCACTGAGATTAGCGGTCCGACAGCCTGCTCAGGCCCTTCAGGACACGGTATGTACTGTCCTGCCGACTGCTCCTGCAGATTCCAGCGAGATGCTGAGCTCCAAACGCTCAAAGATCAAATGCACCTCATCATTGAAACGCTGGGAATAAAAAATCTTTTCAAGACGCACATGCGGTCTGAGGGCGCATCATCGGTGGAACAAGTAACAGAACCGTCCGAGGAGGCGACAGAAATTTTTTCAATTGCTCCTTCGGTGGACTCCAAGACCACTGATGCAAGGATCAGCAGGACCAAGCTAAAGGAAAGGGTTAAAATCTCTCGTTCTGAGAGTAGGACGGCGAAGGCTAGGACTGAGGCTCAGAATGCCAAGCGAACTGCCTCCCGTACTGCCCCTCCTGCTGCTGATTCCAATGCCTTAGCCCAGCTGTTGCTCGCCCAGACCCTCGCCGGAGCTGGTGTGGCTAATGATGCCGCCAAGGTGTCTGCCATTACGGCAGGTGTTGGGCTGGATTCGCTTCTCAATCCTACTTCTTTGCGACTTCGTCAGGTTGCCAAGCAACCGAAGTATAATGGGAACCCCCGACGTTGGCCTCAGTTCCAACGGGAATTTAAATTGTGGGTTAAGACTCAAAAACTCCAAGATGATCAGTTCCTGATGGCCCTCTTGGATTGCCTTGAGGGAGCGCCGGCCAACACTTGGCTCAGGACTTGGAGTGATCGTGAGGATACACGTTCCCCCCTTACCTTTGATGAGGTGTGGGAACAGTTGGAGGTACGTGGATCCCGGCTGCCAGAGGATCATTACCACCAAATGTTGAAGAATTTTCCTTCATTCTCGCGATTAATTTTGCACGAAGTGCAAGACAAAAGACAGCGCTTCTGGAACTTAGTGGAAGAAGCTGAACATTCAGGCGAGAAATTTTCTAGTTGCGAGCTGAAAAATCTGATTTTTGACAAGATCCCCTCAGAAACTGCCGCCACCCTTCGGAACAAACAGTCCGAAGAAAAGGTCAAGACCTGGTGGGCGGAGGTGGAAGGCTTCGATGCCTCTGCCAACAGGTTCTCCGTCAGGGAGGCACTTCAAAAGTGCTCCCCCACGTCCTTCTCCAAGGTGAAATTCACTGAGGAGACGTGGAAAATCAAGTTTAATGAACACGAGGATCGGGACTTGTTTGTCCAAGTCCTCAACAGGGGAGTAAGTTTCCATGGCCATCGCCTGAAGGCCAAGAACTGGGTGTTTTCGTTCACCCCGAAAGAACTCTGGGAAGAGGTTGAGCGGCTCGCCGACGCCGCCAATCAGAATTTCCATGAGGGTCTTGGGGGAAACAAGAATACCCAGCAAAACACCCAAAATGGGGCCCAAAAGGGCAACAAAAAGGTGAATGACACCCGGAATGTTCAGGATCACTGTAGCATCTGCCTTCTTTTGGGTTCTACGAACCGAGCTAAGACGCATTCTACTGGTAATCACCGATGGTCTCCTTACGATCACAAGGTGATTGGTGAAAATATCAGTAATCCGCAGAATTCAGACAGGAATGACAGACAGGTGCATGGTGGGAAGGCTGGAAAAGGGAATCCGACCCCCTCCGGTGGAAACAAAAATACTGGAGGCCCTGGCGGGTCCCAAGGCACAGGAAATCGGACTCCATCCGGCTCCGGTGGGCAGCCGAACGGCCAGAAAAATCCAAATAGCAACGCCGGAGGCGGAAATCGAAATCCAGGCCAAACCCCTCAATCCGGTACAAACAAGGGAAATGCTCCAGGATCCCAGGGTAAAGGTAAGGGAAATCCTTCTGCGACCCCTTTCTCTGGTAAGGGCAGAGGGCGTGGCGACGGTGGAGGTCCATCATCCGGCGGCCGTGGCCGCGGACGTGGAAAGGGCAACCATCGTTTGGATCAGGTCTCAGGTGCAGATCAGGTGTCCGATGCGGATCGAGATTACGTTGAAAATGCCTTGAATCCAGCAGATGATCCGTTCCAAGACGAGTGGGTCGACGAATCAGGGTGTGTCCACAATGTTAACGCAGCTACTGGAGGTCAGAACGCCTAGGGGAGCCACGAAAATCGCCCCTCCCCAGGCGATTTCAGGCATGATCCCCAGATTCCTTCTCGACGACTACTTGATGTAGGGTCGCTTGTCTCCTCTCCCCTGGATCCGGCAGCGGATCCTTCTGTTGTAGTGGACGAGGTTGGTGTACAGTCCAAGCAAAGGGCCCGTCAGTTTGTCACAAAGCTGTGGGTCTCTGATCGCAAGGGAAATTTCCACCTCGCCACTTGTTTGTGTGACAATGGATCAGAGGTAAATCTCCAATCCAATTCTTTCTTACCCGACGACTGCGTGTTTGAGTCGCCTCATCCTGTTACCCTCGAGGGAGTTTCTGGACATTCTCTGGCAGGTGGGCAACGCGGTTGTTATATATCAACTCATTTGGTCGCTCAAGACCTTTGGGAAGAAGGCAATGTGGAGGAAGTTATCCTTAAGGATGACTACTTCTATCGTGCCGACATAAAGTATGACCTTTACTTGGGCCATCCTTGTCTTAGCAAGAACAGGGTGGCGCCCGTAGGTCATCGGCGTTGTTTTTTGCTGGAGTCAGGTCCCTTGGAGCGTCCTGAATTTCGTTTTTTGCACGCAGGGTTTAAAAGTGCAGAAGAATTTTTGAAGCGAAAGGTTACACCAAAATTTGGCGAAGATGTCACCATTGCAGAGGTGAATGGGAGTGCCGATTACTCCCGAGAGTTAGAATGTCTTCGTAGGGACTCCCAGCCACGACGCCCTTCGCGCTGGCACTCTTCATCCTACAGAGTTGTCGACAAATGGCGCGATACAATTTGTGAATATTTTTATGAACACCATTCCTTTTGGCCACAGTATGATGCCTTTGCTAACCGCGAGAACAAGCGCTTTGACAAGCACTTTCGCGACGCTTGGACCCATAAATGGGACAAGAAGTTATGGATTAATCCTCCGTTTCACTTAATCCAGCAGGTCATCCCCAAAATCAAGCAAGATAAAACCCAGGCGATTTTAGTTGTGCCCTTGTGGGACGACAAGCCTTGGTTTCAGGAATTACAAGACATTTGTGTAGATTACATCGAACTTCCCAGGAAGATTAAGCTGTATGCCAGGGACGACACAGGTCCCCTGCCACAGCGGTCCTGGAGTTCGCTTGCATTCCTGGTGGATGGAAAGCTTTCTGACTCTAATTCTGCTGATTCTGGTACTGATTCCTGTGTTGGGTCTGAATCTGAGGTTGAGCGTGGTACTGATGATGAATCTATTTTTTCTGATTTTTGTCCGTCAGATACCCAAGGTGATCCAACGTCAAATGGATCCGCCTCGTCTCCCTCTTCCCCAATACGATCGACATCGAAAAGAATCTTCAGTGCACGGGCGAAGAAAAATTTTAAATCGCGCCGCAAATTCAGAGTTTTTTATGAAAACCCCCGTGTCGAAGCTTTCATAGATCCTTTCGAGGAGCTGGATCACGAAGAGAATCTCTGGAATGTCGACACTCGACCCACCTATCTTCAAGAGGCAGTTGATACGGACCTTTTTAGGGACATCCGTAAGAAGATTCTTCCTGCCAAGGCCGAAGAAGTCGCCAAAGTTTTTTCGACAGTAATTCCTGGCGACCAGGTGGACACTGAATTGTGTTCCAAGAAAAGAGACAAGATTTTTGAGGAACGGAAGGACACAACCCTTTCGGGGAAGTTGATCAAAGACCCCCCTGTCCGTGGGCAGTTCGGTGAAGCCTTCATCGAGCTTCGTGAAGGTTACAAGGCGAAGAAACAGCGTCCTTATGAGAACCATGGACACAAACATGAGATACTCAGAAAAATAATCGAGAGAAATCTCAGGGAATTTGGTTGGCTTGAGGGTTGTATGACCAGCGAGTGGTGCTGTGCACCCTTCACAGTCCCGAAGCCGCCGCCTGCAGACCAGAACACTATTGATGGTTGGCGAATGGTTGTTGATTTTCGCAATCTCAACGCCGAAACCAAGGCGGATTCGCACCCCCTGCCCCTCATTGAGGAGGAAATCGCCAAGAGGGCAAGAGGTCGTTTGTTTTCTGTGCTGGATCTCCGTCACGGCTTTCACCAAATGCCGTTGAGGAAGGACAGCCGACCTCTCACCTGTATGTGCACGCCATGTGGCCCAGTCCAGTGGACGGTCATGCCCATGGGCCTGAAGAACGCCCCTTCATTTTTTCAAAGAATGATGGAGGATGTGCTTTTTACAGCTCATCCTGAGCTTCGTGCCTTCGTGAGTGTGTACATAGATGACATAATCATCGCGACAGAGGGGGAGGGACTGACCGAAGCCGAGCTGGTGGCCCTACATGAAAAGCAGCTGAACCAAGTTTTGGACATTCTTGATGCCAATCAGCTGATTTGTGGGCCAAAGAAGGGAAAATTATTTTTAAAATCAGTCGAATTTTGTGGTTATCTCCTTGAGAATGGCACCCGACGACCCAGTCCAGGGAAGCTCGTCGCTATTCAGAAGTGGAAGCGCCCTGAGACGATCACGGAATTGAGAGGATTCCTGGGTTGTTGCAATTTTTACCACACTTTTGTGCCAAATTATGCCAAATTTGCTGCCCCCCTCACTGAATTATTGAAGGTAGGGAGAGATGCGGGCAAGGCAGGTTCAAAGGTTCGTGTCAAGTGGACTGACGAGTGCGAGGAGGCCTTCAATCAATTGAAGGCGGCCCTCTGCGAAGTCGCCACGTTGCATGTGCCGAAATTTGACCGACCCTTCTACATAAGAACCGACACTTCTAGGTACGCGATCGGAGCTGTCCTTGAACAGGTTGATGAAGCCACCGGCGATCATTACCCTCTTGCATTTTGGTCTCGGAAGCTAGCCCCACGCCAAATGCAATGGTCGCCGCGTGAGCAAGAAACATATGCCATAATCTGTGCGCTGAAAAAGTACCAATCGTGGGTTGGCACCAATCGAGTCGAGGTCCTGACGGATCATCGATCTCTGGAGTATTGGGCCACCGAACACATTGATACTGTCGCGAGCCCAGCTGGTCGACGGGCCAGATGGCACAAATTTCTCAGTCTGTTTGACCTCCATGTGTCGTATTTGCCTGGAAAACACAACACGGTCGCAGATTCTCTGAGCCGATGGGCTTACCCCGCTTCAGAGGGGCTGCAAAGTACCAACATCCATGGTACGGAGCAGGACCGCCACGTCGTAATCGAGTGGGATCAGGAAGAAAAAAAGCTCATTCGACGTGAATGCATGCAATGCACTGTTAAACAGCACGCATGCCCGTGTCACGACATCACGGCCTTCTCAGATCCGGCGCATGCCCATGAGATTGTCACCAAATCACTGAAAGTCGTGGAGAAAGTCACCGATCCCTCCTCAGGGAGTGTGAAACGGTTTGACTATACCCGACGTGTAAGTGGATTTCGGTTGATCCAGGGCATTAAGCGTCGAGATCCGGCCAAAACTCCACCCCTGCCGAAAGATTCCCTGATCATCCGTGACTGGACGTCCGATTATCTGCATGATCCCATGTTTAAAGAGGTCTTTGAGAATCTCAAATCCAAAGATGCTCACAAGGATGGAACTTTTGCTGAATATTCGTTGGATGGGGGGAAACTGTGGACGGAGGGTAAATTGTGCGTACCAGACGCCCTGGCCCCCCGAGTCTTAAACTGGTGGCACAAATGGGAGTCCCCCCACGCACATGGCCGTAGATTATGGTCAATGATTAAACATAGGTTGTTTGGCTCAAGGCTATATACTCATTGCATGAAAGTAGCCGCCGGATGTGCCCAATGTGCTGTCTCGACGCCCCCCAGCGCGAAGAAGCACGGCCATCTGAGGCCACATCCTATTCCGGAGCGCCTCTTTAACAGAGTCACCAGTGATTTTTTCTATCTTGGTGAACTCGACGACGAAGAGTGCCATTGGACGAATAAAAAAGTCAATGGTGTGCTCCTTATTCAGTGCCGTCATTCTGGCTACATCCAGGTGTTGCCTTGCAACATCGAGTCAATGACTGGCAAGGCTGCCGCCAAATGGTGCGCGCAGACCTGGACGGGAGGTTGGGACGTCCCATCCGAGGTGGTTACGGACTCAGGCAAAGAGTACACCTCCGAATGGTGGAGGGAATTATGTGCTCGCCTTGGAATCCACCACCTCAGGTGTGAAATCCACTCGCATCGAGCGCTGCCTGGCGAAAGAGCCGGCCGCTCTGTTATAAATATGCTTCGTAAGGAGCTCGCGAGTGAAAAAGATTTCCATTGGCTTGAAGTTCTCTTCGCATTGCTTCGCCGTTACCACAACACGCCTTTGTACCATGGCCTTTCTCCAAATGAAATTGTCTTTGGACGAAAGAAGTGTTGGTGGAACATGCCGTTGAATAATCCTCGCCCTTGTAAAGATGCTTCGTTGTTTTTGGACGACGTCCAACGAGCAGATAAAACTGTCTCGAAATTAATCGATAAGCATCAAGCTGACTGGCTTTGGGTCCAGAATCAAGGCCGAAAAAACCCCCACAATTTTGAAGTCGATGATCGAGTTTGGCTTCGAAAATCCGAAACCACCCTGGACGGAGATGACAAGCTTCTTCCCTTGTGGGAGGGGCCATTCGCTGTTACAGCGCGTCTAGGTGAGAACAGGTGGAGGATTCGTGTGGATGTCAGCAGGGAAATTGACGTTTCGGGCGATCGCCTCAAGAGAGAGATCCCCTCCCCCAAGGATCGGGTTAAACCCCTTTTTTGGACTTCGAAATTTTTGTCAGATCGGGTCATCGAAAGGGGAAATACGAACTCAAGAGGATTTTAGAAGCAAGACGTGACGCAAAGGGCGAATGGGAATTTCTATGTGAGTGGAGGGGCTTTGATTCCAGTCACAACAACTGGGAACCAGCCCATTCTTTTGTCCATGGGTACACCAAGGGGTTCATCGACTTCCTCAAGAAGCACCCCGAAATTGGCGTACTCCTGACAGACTGTCTGTCGAAACCAGACAGACAGGTGGAGAGCAACGGAAAAAGACCTGTGGTGAATCGAGATCCAGCCTTTTACGGCCCTCAGCAGCCACATTCCAGGGCTGATCCGTCGATCCCCCCTCCTGCGGTCAGGCCAGCCCAGGAGCCAAATGAGGACCAAGCTTCGAGTTCAGCCGCTGATTTGCAGCGCCCAAGCCGTACGAGGGCCCCACCAGACAGGTTCGTGGTCACCTGTATTTGTGCTTGGCCGAATTGAGGGAGATCCGTCGTGACTTGAGTCGCCGACGCCATAATCTGGGTAACAGTCGTCTAGTCCATGGGCGTCATGGCACTCGTCGCTAGGGCTCAAGGGTGTAGGTTCGAAACCCTTGCATGTCCAACTCCTACAAAAGCTCCAGCCTCGCCCCGTCGACCACCTATTCCAATGTGAGTGTTCTGACGACTTGAAAAAACCACATTCTGCTCAATCCACTGTTTACTCTTCCTGATTACATCATGATGTGGAGAACTGCGAATGTTTGATAATTTGACGTCAATCAACTTTTCTTTGGTCTCCGTTCGGCAGACAAGGCGTAGATACGCTGCCGAAAGCCACGGAGTGTGCTGCCGTGTTCAGAAAAAACCAAACTCAGGCTTAATTCAGGCAGATTCGGGGTAATCTTGTCTCTGTTGGTCTGTGCATCTTTGGAATTTGGCTACTCGTGCAGATGGAAGCAAATGTACATAGTAAAAACGCTGGCCAACGACATTCACCCCTACAGGCACCCCCTGTAGTACTGGCTGCACCAGATGCGACGCCGGGAACTCAGATCTTACCTTCATTTGCCGTGATGCGGAAGCCAAAGTCCAGATTCAGATCCAGGATCCTCAAATTTGCCTTGAATTTCTCAGGTTTGTCCTTCATTCTGCCACTGTTGCACAAAACCCGACGTCAATTGTTCAGACAACCTTCAGATAGGAGCTCTAGGGACTTCTAACAGCAACCTCAGAGGTCCGTAAGCTTCGTTGTATTTTTGGCACACGCCAATGTGAGCTCAATCCGACCTGAAACTGTCGAAAATGGTGAATCCAAGTGTCTTGTGGGACTCAATCGAAAGATGGGCCTTGTCCAAGTCGATTGACACCGTCGCCACTGTAAATAAAGGACTATTCGGTGTCTCTCAGTTATATACTGTCAGTAAAGCGCCTTCAGCGAACCTTCGGCGCGTTACATGCCAAGGATCCAGGGCCAGCATGTCCCATCATGATGCATCATCACATGATCCACATTCTCATGGAATCTGTTGGATGCTCGCGAACCAACGTGCCGGAAAGCACAATTGAGCTGAATAAACGACAATATATATTAACTCTAGTCTAAACGAAGGTATTAGTAGTTTCAGTTCTAGACATTCCGCTTCATTTCACCTTCATCTTAGGGAATTTCCTGCTTTTAGGACAATTTAGGTTGATTTCCTTGTCATCCCCTCTCATTCCTCGAAGATCTGTGTACAGATAAGTGAACAGAAAAACATCCCTACCATCTGTGGTTCACTTAGGAGTTGCAGACTTCATTTGTATTTGTTTTTCCTCTCTGTGATTGTTTCATCTCCTTCATCTCTGCTCAAATTGACTCCCAATCTTGCTGAATCTTGTGATCATCCACCAGATGCGCCAAATCTGAAGCACATGCTGCACTTTTCAGAACGAGAAAAGCGGGACTAACACGATGTAGAGTACGTGGAGGACACCGTAGCGTGCCCGCGACAGCTAAACTGTGCCAGAGCGCCGAGATGTCACTCCATCTCTTGATTCCCCCACTCAATCCACCATTCATCTACCTCATTCTCAACCAGTGCATGGTTTGGTATCGATTCTCGATACGTTTACATGCTTTTTAACCCTTAACCTAATGTCTTACTGCACGGAGGACTGTTCGTCACTCCTCATTCTGTCTCATTTCAGGTTCATCCATCCTGATTCAGTGCCAATTCAGCCCAAATCAGGTCAGATCAAGCAGATTTCGCCCCATCGAGGCTACATTTCTATTTTTTTCTGGGACTTACCCGCACTACGTTCTTCGTTGACGTAGCGACACACCCCAGTGTGTTTTTGGAGGGGGAGTGTAAGTGCGGCTAACCCCCATCTGCTCAGATTTTCACAGATCTGCCCCAGATTGACTACATTTTGGTCATTCTCTTTGCTTCGGCGGAATCGCCGCCTCGCAGCTCAGTCTCAGGATCAGACCTATATATTTCTGATGTGCCGGATCTGATTCCGCGGTCCATGCTCCGTAAATCCGCCGCGTTCCGATCATTTACCTGGAATTGCCATTTGCCGCTGACGCGCGCTCGCGGGCCAGATCGGCCAAATATTTTTCACAATCGGATTTATATAAATCTTTTCAGACAGATATGGACACTCAGATGTACTTAGGATAATCCGCATCAATTTTCTTCATAGACTGGGATTTTCTGCCGGATAACAATCAGCATGGATCTTGCTTCCGTTGTTGCTGCTCTCGCCTCCGTTGGTGTCCGTGTATCCGGTTCTACCCCCAACAGCAGCGTTCAGGTCGACTCCTCGCGTGCCTGCCCCACTGGTCTTGCCGGCCCCGAGCCCTCCGGCACCATCAACGACCCAGGGCAGCACTTACACCTACCCATGGACACATGTGGGGACACCCTCCCACCTGGGGTACATGGACCGGGTGGCCGCGACAATGCCTTCCCAAGCACATGCGGGAGCGGCTCAAGAGGCACCTGACATAGGGCAGTGGGAGGGACAGGACGTCCCCTTGGTAAGACCTTCTTCCTGCAATGTCAAAGGAGGCATCCCGAGCTCCCGAAGATACCTACCTACCTACCTCAAAGAAACACTGCAACCATGGGTTTCTGTGTGCAACACGACAATGAGGTATACTCTGCAGTACATGAGCACCATCACGTGACAGAAGTTGTTTGCCTAAACACCCGCACCGTGTAGGTTGACCACAAAACATTTCGTAAATCCAAGCCTCAAGAGAAAGACAATTAAGTCACATAGAGGAACTGCATGGCTTAGGAAAAATCATGGGGAGCGCGACGAACGGCGCGCGTAGAGCTCGCGCAGCGAGCTCCGCGCCGTTCGGAGGGCTCCCCAACGGGCCCCCCAAGGGAGCCCGAAGGTAACTTGAGACCCCATCGTGTCGCAGACCTGCGCAAGGGTTGTGTCCACCACGTTGGGGGGTAGCTTTTTGCATTCAACAGTGTCACGAGTTGGGACAGGTTCTCAGTGGCGACGACCGGAGAGAGCCTATACCAGGCTGATTTCTTAACTTCATTCGGCACAAAAGTGCGGACCATATCCCTGGCATTGGGGGCAGTGGGATCGATGAGTTTTTGTGGGCGAGGGGGAGTGGGCGTGCCAGGAGAGCAGGTCCACTGTGTGGACTTCACACGCAGGGGGGTGGGGCCTTGCACATCACCTAATCTGGATTCTAGATAGTCGATCTCGTGGCCCCATTGTTCCAGAGTTACACGCATGTTGAAGACAGACTTCAGGTGTTTCTGGATTGTTGAGGCTCGCCTAGCTACCGTGGCAGACACAGGCTCATTAGGTCGAAGCGTCACTGCAGCGGTGACAGAGAAATTATCCCTGTATCTGCACCACAGGACCTGGTCCAGCTCACGTTTTGCTGTACCCTTTGCCCTAAGTTCCCGATAGATGAGGACGAGGGAAGCGATTTTGGCAGAGAGGGAGCCACCAATGCGAGTGCCGGTAGTTTGGATAATTAGAGATGACAGAATGCGGCAGATGCTGTTGAACTTGAGATCGACAATCACATACGAGAGGACGTCGTCAAATGAGAAAAAATAGAAATCAGTACTTGAGCCCTTTTCCCATGTGTCCAGTTTGCGATTTCCACCTTTTGCGATGAAAAAATTGAGGGGGAGTCTCCGGTCCATTTTTCGCAGTAGCTCAGCGTGTAGCCACTTTAAAGCATCAATTACTAGGTGGCGTTCGATATTGGGGAACATCTCCACCAAATCGAACTCCACCCAGAATCGCTGCTGGTTTCTCCGTGGACGGGGTGCTTTACTGACACATGACCTCAGAAAACTGAGAATTTCGGTCATTGAAATGATCTCCCGCGGACAGAGGGTTCGTACCACGAGTTTCCAAAAAACGGTCAGGGCTCGTCCCACTAATTTCACGACCCGTGGGAAAGGGTGGGCTGCATACGCCAGTACCTCTCGAAACTTCATAATTGGGGGCAATGCACGTTCCTGGCTTTTAAACTTAAACAACAGTTGAGCGTTGGGTGTGGGAATACATTTGGCTGACGATTTCGGTGGGACTGGAGCACTGTACCGTGGGAGGTCATCTGTACCAACAAGCGGTGCTGGGTTTGTGACCGATGGTGGAACCAAAATGTCAAATACGCTGTGAATCCACGAGTACGTAGAGTGCCATGGAAGCAGACGAACAGTCGAAGATAACAGACGCCTCGCTGTATGCCAGAGCAACATTTTGGAAGAGCACAGGAATTTCACGATAGACCGTCCGTCAAGGAAGGATACAACCACGGACAAGGTAGCAAACTGACTGGCACGGAAGCAACGTGGGAGCGGGCGTGGAATTTTGGAAGAGTGCAGGGGTAGGACGGGATCAGTGAGCAGTTGCTGTGGGCGTGAATTTGCGCGCGGGCGTTTTGTACCGCCGGCGACGAGTTGCGTGACTGCACGTTTGCGTTTACGTGGTGGCTGCAGCTTCTTGCCAGAGAACAGGCGTTTCATAAAGACGTCGTAGCGTCGGCTTGCTGTTTTCAGTTCCCCCTGAAGTAGTGCCAGAAATGGCTTTGAGGGGTGAAGACCCCGTTTGGCAAGAGAGGGGTGTTCGGACAGAATGGAGGTCATAGTATTGTACAGCAATGTAGATGGTGGTGTGGGGTGGTTGGAGTTGGCGGGGAAGAAAAAACGAGACAGAGACCCAGTCAGCCACGTGTATGCGTTGATGCTTGCATTAAGTGGACAGTCACATCGGAGTAGCTCAGTGAAACGATGCGGTGAGTTGAAAAAACTCTTGAAAATATTCGGTACAAACAGATTGTGGCAAGCTGCCCAAAGGACAGTAGCTCCTTTGTCAAAGAAACCCAAAATAAGGTTCACAGGCAGAAGCTTTAACTGGCAGGCAATGTATTTTTCATGATGTATCACGGATACCTCACGTTTGGCACACCTGTACAAAGTCTGGATATGTGCCATCACGCGTGGTAGTAGGACCTTTTTGTGACGTTCACTCAACCCCGGTATTTCATCAAGTGTTCGGCGTAAGGCAAGGGTAGAATCATGCTCCACTCGAGACCACGCTGGCAACACTGCATTTTTCAAACACTGTTGAAAAACCCTAGGGTCTGCAGGTGGGGTGATGGACGCTAGCCAGTCAAAGGACCGTGTCAAAATGTGGCCGTTGACCATCGGTACACCAGTTTGATCGTGCAATGCTTGACAGTTACAGGCAACTGGGTGCAGCACATGATCGTGCAGAAGGTCATCTGTGCAGCCCTTCAGGTTGAAAGAACGGAAGAAAGATGTACATTTCGGGAAGGGGTATGGTACAACGCGTATAATCCGGCGCATATACTCAACAAATGCCACAGGTATTGAAGAGATAGCACGTAGTTCAGTGAGCACAAGGTCGGCGATGAAGGACCGTTGGTCTCTGCGAAGTAACGGTATCCTCAGGACCATCACAGGCGGAATTTTGTACCCGGTGTCACGTGTAATATGCGCCCGCACTTTGGTGGCCAGTGGCCCAGCGACCTCATGAGGCAGGTACCGTCGGGCGTCTAGCATTGACATCAGTTTCTGCTCTAGGGACAGATTAGACCTGAGACCTTGCAAGTACTGTGTAGCAGGTGTGCGCAGTGATGATGCATCGTGTGGCTGATTTGTTTGGGCCAGTTTAATCGCGCTTTTAATTTTGAAGAGCCATCGCCAGCGTTCATTCCCGTAGGACGGCAGTTGTTTGTTAAGTAAATGGGAAACACCGAAACGACGCGTCCACATCTTCTCAACCGCCGACACAGACGCAGGGGTGCAACGCTGCAACGGGGTAACACAGACATTATGTAGGCCCACTTGATTGACCCAGTTGTACACCGGTATGTTGGATCCATGAGTGAATTTTGCAAGCAAGCCCCAGTCCCTTGCCAGCAGGATGTGGTCACGGAAGCGGTCAAAAACTGAACGTGTCTCCCCAAAACCCCCAGACTGACCCACGTAAACCTGTGCTGACAATGGCGACCAGAGCACGTACACCCACGTGCCTTTCTGCATCACAGAAGCCTTGGTTTTTGCCAAGACGCTATTTTTCTGGGAATAGGATACGGGCACAGATCCAAAAAACGATTTACAACGTCGCATGATTCTCCCACGCCGCACCATGAAAAATTGGAGGAGACTCTGCGCAGTGTGGGATTCCACTTCTGTGACAGGCTGTGCTCGCGCACGTTTCGTTCTGTGCGCCAGACATACTCCCAGTATTGCTTATCGGCTGCTGAGTGGCCAATAAACGGGAGCGACTGACCAACCGGCATCCGAAAAGTGCCGTTGTAGTGTTGGCTGAAAGGGCGGAGCACTGCAAGTAGGCGAGAAGAGTCCAGAAACGCATGGCAGTCAGGATCGGGTGGCACGACCCACCAGTCACCTTTACGTGGACCAGCATAATCGCGTGGAACGCCGATGAACGTTTTGTTGGTATAAACACCTGAAACGAGGCGATAGGCGCGCCCTGAAGTAGCTAAGGATGTGCAGACTAAAGAAACATCGAAGCCTTGCTGTGCAAACAGTAGTGTGTGTCGTGTGGAGGGGGAGGAACCTCTGGAGAGCATCTGATGCAAAAAACTCACAGCATAAGTATGATTCAGCACAGGTAAATTGTACCGGCTGGAAGTAAGTTCTGGCAGTATGCACAAACCCAGGTGTACATCATCGCCACCAAGCGGGAAAGAGGGTGGAGGTGCAACAATCGAATGGGTGTCTTCCCATGGCGAGAAAACTGTGGGTATGCCGGACCAGACGTGTGATGGTACCACATAAGTGTGAAGCGGTACCGTGGGGCCTCGCGGAGCGTGAGGCCTTCGACCCTTGAGACCCACGGGACACTGCGCTGAACTTGTTTCTTTGATCTTGAAAATCTCTGCCTTGCACTGATTTTCCCTTTCTTGATGCACTGTTTTGTCTGCCATTTTGCTATCACAGCTTGTCTTGGTCTTGCTTTGCTTTGACGTGAGAAAAACAAGATGCTGATCCCTTGCTTTGCTTTGACGTGAGAAAAACAAGATGCTGATCCCTTGGTATTCCTGCATACTTTGCCGCCGCACGCTTGGTCCTGCCTTGCTTTCACGTGAGAAAAGCTGAACTCCTTACGAGCTTTTTTGAACCACAGATTGATTTTTATAATAAAATATCCTGCTGCTCATGCAAAGACACAAACCCTTGGATCGTCCAAGCCTTGCTGGCACCCAATAGCAAACGCAGCGCACCAAATCCACAGGAGGTCTAACCTGTATCGAGGGTTTCTTCAGTGAATCCATCATAGGCTGAGACCTTCCAATTTTCAGCTTCCACGATGCTGAGCGCCATAAGCCAGTAGCCGTAGGCCCTCAAGGAGGGCGCTCTTGCCACGATGCTAAGCGCCACCGGCGTATTCCACACCTTTGGCCCTCAACGAGGGCGTTGCTTGCGTCCACGATGCCCTGGCATGCTTCCCCAGGGCGAGGGATGCGGCGTTCAGGCCAGTGTCGGCCTACAAATAATTTTGAGAACCTTTGACGGTCCTCCCATATGACACAAACCTGAACGTCAACGACAAACAGATTCCGTAACAAACAGAATTAACATACACGGCGCAAATCGCATATATTCAGCTACAGAATTTAACTATATAAAAAATAAATGCCAAATAAAAACACGTAACGGCAGCTTTTGGCTGCCTTCAGTCACTCTCGTGACGTAAAATTGCGTCATTTGCGTGACTTCGCGCTATGCGCCAGAAGCCTTCGCGACGCTAAGCTCTGCTACAAAAATGCAAACGCGGGGATCGTTACCGATTCCGCTTCACGCCCCTCCTAAGAGCTTAGCCAGGTTGCCGGCCGCGAAGACGGGCTTCTCCAACGTTACTTGGCGACTCTCGCTGAGACCTCGAAGGTTGAACGAAGGCCTGCTTCGACGTTGTCTCCTCCGACGCATCATGGCTTCCGTGCAGCACCGATGCTGGTCTTGTGCACCTTTCTTCACCACGCGCTGTAACTGTGGACCATGGTCGGGAGCACCCATACTTTGTACACGCTGGCACGGAACGTGTACCCCTTGAAGGATTCGGGAATCTTCAGTTTTGTTGTCCACTCCACACGCGGCTGCTTGCAACACATGATCGGACGCGTCTAAGGCGGCTAGACGCTCCTTCAGAATTATTTTGAAGCGGTACCGTGGGGGCCTCGCAGAGCGTGAGGCCTTCGACCCTTGAGACCCACGGGACACTGCGCTGAACTTGTTTCTTTGATCTTGAAAATCTCTGCCTTGCACTGATTTTCCCTTTCTTGATCCACTGTTTTGTCTGCCATTTTGCTATACCAGCTTATCTTGGCCTTGCTTTGCTTTGACGTGAGAAAAACAAGCCTTGCTTTGCTTTGACGTGAGAAAAACAACATGCTGATCCCTTGGTATTTCTGCATACTTTGCCGCCGCACTCTTGGTCCTGTTTTGCTTTCACGTGAGAAAAGCTGAACAACAACGAGCTTTTTTGAACCACAGGTTGATTTTTATAATAAAATATCCTGCTGCTCCTGCACAGATACAAAACCCTTGGATCGTCCAAGCCTTGCTGGCACCCAATAGCAAACGCAGCGCACCAAGTCCACAGGAGGTCTAACCTGTATCGAGGGTTTCTTCAGTGAATCCATCATAGGCTGAGACCTTCCAATTTTCAGCTTCCACGATGCTGAGAGCCATAGGCCAGTAGCCGTAGGCCCTCAAGGAGGGCGCTCTTGCCACGATGCTAAGCGCCACCGGCGTGTTCCACACCTTTGGCCCTCAACGAGGGCGTTGCTTGCGTCCACGATGCCCACGGAGGCGGGCATGTACAAGAATTGCACCAAGGAAGAAAGCCCTGAAATTGGCATATGAACACAAATAAAGCAAAGTTGGGGAAAGATGGAAACGTACACAATCACAGCCATAGACCCCTCATTCCCTGGACTCAAGACCTTCCCTTGACTCACCAACATGTTGCCCTGAACCCAGTCAAATAAGATGGCTAAATGCCATGTGTCAAAAGTCACTACATAAACCCCAAAAATGTGTTCACTCCCAAGCCTCTAAATCCTAGCCGAATAGGGGAGGTGGCGTGTCATGGCCTAGAGTGGCACTCAGGACCATGCCCTATCCTGACATAACCTTGGTTGGACTTGGAGTCGAATGGGCTTGGATATATGCCCCATGAGTTTGAACTCATAACATGCCAAAAAACTGCCAATTCACACCATATTGGCCATATATCAAATATGTGCTCAAAATTGAAGTTACCACCTATCCGAAGGCTCAAAGCATGCATGGAATCGAAGTCTAGTATTCATGGAGGATAGAGACCAAAGGTCAATGCCCATGTACATCCCCACTTTAGCCTCGAAACCCCTTCGGATATGGGCGCCACGCACTGCCCAAGTCAGCC
The DNA here is from genome assembly GCA_964036045.1 of Eutreptiella sp. 'Long Island Sound 2002'. NCBI lineage: Eukaryota > Euglenozoa > Euglenophyceae > Eutreptiales > Eutreptiaceae > Eutreptiella > Eutreptiella sp. 'Long Island Sound 2002'. The sequence continues at coordinate 9,312,272 of OZ038381.1, forward strand.
CATGATCTTGAGACCAATTCTTGTGATCCTTCGTGCGCCAAGCCAAATGGAGTACGCGATCTGGCATATGGTGGTGTTCAACTCCAAAGCATATGCCAACATATGAACAACATACCATGGTTTTAATCTCCATAGGCTTCTTGCTGTTTGCCGACCAGGTAAGTACACAAAACGCAAAAATGAGCAAAAATTGAGGTCAAAAACATGAAAATATGACCAAATACAAAGTTGTCATGATAGTATATCTCTATGCTCACCCATGATATCCGCTCATGGTTCAATACACAAATGATTGGAACCATTTGCGAACAATTCCCCCTCTTGGATCCCCAATCGGGCGCATGGAGATACCTTCGCCACTCATATCTACATGCCCCATGAAAATGGGAGTGCACTCATGGATCTCTTTGCCAAACATACCATGAGCAATACATATGCGGTAGACTTAGTCTAGCGCTTTGAATTCCACAATTGGGACATGGGCAAAGCCCTTGTCACGTGTGGCTCCCCATCTCTTCGGCCACACGAAGATATATAACATGGGCGTGAGCATATCAAGACAATACTACCAATATCACACATAACCCTTAAAATAGGCTCCCACCATGGTATGCCATACCCCTCCATGATCATAACTGTGGGTTCAATGGACGTGGGAACCTAAGGAAAGATGCTATGTAACCGCAAGACTCATGCGCTACACTCGAAAGTCATAATATCAAGTCCGGACACATGGTCAACAAGTTATAAACAAGTTTCTACCGTGTTGACCATGATCCTATGATACAACGAGCGTGTGTGCCGACTTAAGGTGTTGGATCCTACTAAAAAAAATTTGAGACTAGTGCGCTAGCAACGCAACCTTCCTTATTTTCTTTCCTCACACTCGCGCGTAGATATGGCCCTTCAAAGTGGTCCCACGATTCACTTTTGTTTCCCTTATATCTCCAAGTCAAATGGCTGGCAAGTATAACGGAAACCTGATTTGGGCATAGGAAAAGGAGTATGACCACTCGAAGAAGACCAAATCAAGTGCGGCGATGTCGAAGTCGAAAATCTGATTTCGACATCGCGAAAAATTCAGATTAAAATTTCGAGTGCTTATTTAGAAAATTGCGGAAGCAACGAACCCTCTACAGATGCAATCTGACCCTTCATCGGAGTTTCCGCCAAAATATCTGGAAATAACAGTTAACCAATCGGTTACCGCAAAATCGCGAGCCAACTGACAGTCGCCGATACAGTGACCGTCAGAACGGAAGGCTGAAAAATCACGGAAACATTCTGATAAAAAAACCCTGTTGATTCCTGATATTCCGATATATAAATCTCCGCTGGCGGCGCCTCGGTACTGAATATGGCCGCTCATAGCCGGAATGGCCAAATCTATCACACTATCACATCGGGTTAGATCAGGTGGATGGGAGAGTATGATATCAGCCAATGGCGGCTTGCCGGCACATAGATACACACCCCAAGTGACCCAAAGATGGCCACGGGGGTCCGAACCGGCTTCACCCCCCTTCTCAGAGCGTTGTTACCGCTCGGAAGTCATTGAAGAGAGGACGGGAGGACCCCAATGGGCTCCAACCCCCCCCCCCCCATGTCCCAAGGACACATGGAGGCCCCACACACGTCGTAGGCGTCCCCCACGCCCCAAGGGAGGGGTGAGGACACTGATAATCGGTGCCCTACGCCATATCCGGTCTCCTCTTGATCTACAACATGGACCAAGGGGATCAAAGATAGAGAAACGTCGTCGGTCGACCTAAATAAGTATACCACAATGAAATATATATGTGGAGATCGAGTGAAGGGGGTAGATGGCCAATCAAGGCCCAAAAATCCCCGGATGAACGCCCTCACCCATCTCCCAAGCACAGAAACAAACAAAAATGCCAAGGGGGATCCATTACGGTGCTACAGCAGCAACCAAATGGACCAACACGTCCTTGACATCCAAGGAAATATTCTTTTTCTTCAGATAGTCCATCCAGACCGTGGTATACCTCGGCACGAAACTGCTCGGAGGCTCCCACGAATCCCTGGATGCGGCGAATCCCTTCCAATGGACTTTATAAAGCCTCCCCCCAGGCGTCCCCGGGTCCGGCTTGTCCGCCAGGATCTTCTCAGCGGTGAAGTCGTCGTCCTCACCCTCGTCGTCCGAGTCCACATCGCCGGCCGTGAACTCGAAGGTGACGGGACGTCCGCTGGGGTCTGGTGCTCGGGGACGAAGCTGGGTATGGTCGCGGTCCAGAATCTTGTTATCCCCCACACGAACCGCATACACATCCTGCCCGACCTTCCGCACGATTACCCCCGGCACATACCAAGATGCCTGCCGGTGCCTGGACAGGACATCCTTGTGGTGCCGCTCCACCCACACGGTGTCTTGGAGAGCATACTTCTGGACCTTTCCCTGCTTGAAGTACTTGGCCCTCTTGTCATGCTCGTCCTGAAGTGCCTTGCACACCTTGGCCGCCGTGTCGTCCGCCTCAGCCATCATAGCGTTCGCATCCCGGGCCACTTTGCCATGGTTCAACCACGGGAGAGTGCGTGACACTCGATCCCGTAGGAACAGGATACGATGGGGCGACAGTCCAGTGGGTCCCGGAAGGTCATGATACGCCTGGAGCACTCTCCACAGCGAGTTATACCAGTTCCGGCCCGGTTCGTCAATGTGCAGCTGGCGGGAAGGGTACCCAGGTGCAGGGGGCAGGGCGAGGGGGGATGGGAGAGCGAGCGGGCCAGGGCGTGGGGGACGAGAGGCGGGACCCGCGACACGGGCATGGGACTTGAAAGGGGCCCAAGGGCAAGGGCAAGGGCGCCGCGGGCCCCAAGGGACAGGCGGGACGGGGCATCGGAGCCCAGGGAGGAGGGCGGGGCAAAGGGAGGGGGGCAGAGGGCGGAGCGCCCCCGCGGCCGGACGTGCAGCCGGTGAGGTGCATCCCCCCCGGCATCCAACAGATGCCGGCACACCACACCCACCACCACCACCACCACCACCACCACCACCTCTACAACATCGACCCTGACGCCGGCGAGCTCGTCCCCCCCCAACCCCCACGACACCAGCACCAGCAAGCCCCCCCCCGCGCCGAGGGCGTAGCCGGCGCGGATGGCCTCGGCGGAGGGGGGACGGGGCGCGGCATCGGCGCCGCAGGCGCAGGGGCAGCGAGGGGGGCCGGCACGGGGGGCGGAGGAGGGCCGGCCATGGGACCGGGACTGGGGCGCGGTCCCGGACCCGCTGGGGGGGGAGACCCTCCCCCTGGTGGGGGAAGTGTACGGGTGGTTGGGCTGGGCCAACCAGGGGACCTCCAGGAGGTCGCGGAACCGGCCCTTCGATGCCGTGCTACTCCGGAGGGACGGAGGAAACCGAGAGGCACCCCCGGGGGGGTGGGCGGCCCCAGAGGACCACGAGAGGGTCCTCAGGTCAGTGATCCGGGCGGCGTGGCCCGGCAGGGAGCCGACGTGGCCGGCCTTCCTGGAAGGGGGAGCGGTGCTCCGCATCACGGATGCGGACGCCAACAACTGGCTCCCCCGGGCTTTGCGTAGCGCCCTCGCCCACTGGCGCTACCGCCGGCACAACCCGCCGCCGCCGCAGCCCCAGCCCCCACACAAGCGGCGGCGCAAGTGAAGGCCCAGACGGCGGGTACGGGAGGGTTGGGGAGGGGGGATGGGCCCCCCGACCCACGCCCCCCCCACGGTATGGCACGACGTACGAGGGCGCGCCACCTCCCGCGGGAGGGAGTGCGGAGACAACGAGCGCGGGGAGGAACCTGCTGCCCCGCAACCCGCTAACCACTGACCGCTAACCCTCACGGCCACCCCCGGCCGGCCAGCGCCGCGCGACAACGGCCGGGGGATGAGGGGCCCCGGCGAGGGCCTGCGCGAGCATCCGGCTCTCGATAGGGGGGGCGGGAGAAGGGCGCGACCCCCTGGCCGATGGCTGGCCCCCGGGACTAGGACCGCCATGCCGCCCCCGCCCCTCCCCCCCGGCCGACGAGAGGCATCGCCAGGGGGCCAAAGGGCCCCCCCCAACCCACCACCCCCCCCCTCCCCGCACAGACCCGAGGACGGGCGGGGGGGCGGCCCCCCCACCCCCCCCCCCCCGCACCCACCACAGCAGGGGAGCCACAGGCGCGGCCCTCCGCCCCCCCAGGGCCGGGGGGGGCGCCCCCCCCTCAGGGGGAACGGCGGCGCGATAAGGGCAACGGCGGCTGAACCTGCTCCCGCGAACCCACACCGGCGTGCCGGAGCAACGCGCACAACGGAACAGGAAGGAGGCCGCGCCCCACATGACCCTCCCGTAACCACAGCCCACGCCGAGGTGACAGAGGGGGGGTTTCAAGTCAGATGGGGCCCCCAGGGGGGCAGTCCACGGGCCGCCCCTCACCCCCCCACCCCGGGGCGGCACTTCAGCCCCAACCGCACGCGCGCGCCGGAAGGGAGCGCGCCGGCGACACGGAGAGAGCAAGAAAGGAGTACCGCAGGCCGCCGCCCGGACCGAGAGCAGGGAGGCCGCGGCGCGACAGCCCCCCCCCCCCCCGCCCCCCACCGGCCCGCCAGCCGCGGGGGCCCCGGCCCCCAGCCCCCGAGGCAGAGGGGATGGACCCCCCCCACCCGGGAGGGGAGCCGGAGTGTGACCCGCCCCCCCGCCCCAGCCGCCGGCTCAAATGGGGGCCGCAAAGAACAAGTGGGCCCACGCCTGCGCACCGGGACACCGCGCAGGTCGTGCCCAGAGAAGCCGGGTGGGCGCGAACCGGAATGGTATGGGGGGCCACGCCCCCCATGGACGGCACGACGCCAGTGACGCCCGCTTTGTTGCCTACCCAGGGAAAGCGGCGCGCCACCTCCCGCGGGAGGGAGTGCGGAGACAACAAGCGCGGGGGGAAGCCTGCTGCCCCGCAACCCGCTAACCACTGACCGCTAACCCTCACGGCCAGCCCCGGCCGGCCAGCGCCGCGCGACAACGGCCGGGGGATGAGGGGCACCAGACAGGGACTGCGTGAGAATCCGGCTCTCGGAAGAGGGGGGCGGAGGAAGGGCGCGACCCCCCTGGCCGATGGCTGGCCCCCGGGGCCAGGACTGCCAAGCCCCCCCCCCCCCCTTGGCCGACAGCAGGCATCGCCAGGGGACCAAAGGCCCCCCCCACTCCCCCCCCCCCCCTCCCACACAGGCCCGAGAGCGGGCGGGGGGGCGGCCCCCCCACCCCCCCCCCCGCACCCACCCCAGCTGGGGAGCCACAGGCGCGGCCCTCCGCCCCCCCAGGGCCGGGGGGGCGCCCCCACCGACAGGTGGAACGGCGAAACGGTAAGGGCAACGGCGGCTAGACCTGCTCCCGCGAACCCACACCGGCGTGCCGGAGCAACGCGCACAACGGAACACGAAGGAGGCCGCGCCCCGCATGACCCTCCCGTAACCACAGCCCACTCCGAGGGGACAGAGGGGGGGTTTGCAGGTCAGCTGGGGCCCCCAAGGGGAGTGGTCCACGGGCCGCCCCTCACCCCCCCCCACCCCGGGGCGGCACTTCAGCCCCGACCGCACGCGCGCGCTGGAAGGGAGCGCGCCAGCGACACGGAGAGAGCCAGAAAGGGGTACCGCAGGCCGCCGCCCGGAACGAGAGCAGGGAGGCCGCGGCGCGACACCCCCCCCGAGGCAGGTGGGATGGGCCCCCCCCACCCGAGAGGGGAGCCGGAGTGTGACCCGCCCCCCCGCTCCAGCCGCTGGCTCCCATGGGGGCCGCGAAGAACAAGCGGGCCCACGCCTGCGCACCGGGACGCCGCACAGATCGTACCCAGAGAAGCCGGGTGAGCACGAACCGGAGTGGTATGGGGGGCCACGCCCCCCATGGACAGCACAACGCCAGTGACGCCCGCTTTGTTGCCTGCCCAGGGAAGGCAGAGGGACGGAAAGAGGCAGAGCGACCCCCCGCCCTACAGTCAGTCGGCGATCCGGCGGTGCTACTGTCCGCCTCTTACCCCTGTGCACGTCAGTCGGCGATCCGACGGTGCCGCACCCCACCCAGCCCCCTCCCCCCCTGTCCCGATCCCGTGCACGTGGACTGGGGCCTCCCGGCACGCGCAACACGCTTCACAACGCACAGCCCCACCCTCAGGACTGGATTCATAGCCGACGACACCCCTAAGTCGCGTAAGAGACTCCCGCGGCCCAGTAGTGAGAGCGTCGGTCTTCAATCGTCCAGTGCGGGGGTTCGATCCCAGGCGTTGGTGCTCCTGGGATCCCTGCACGTAGAGCTCTCTAGTTGGCGACGTGGGAACCACCCCCCCCTCCAGCAACTCGCGCCACCACCGATACCGGTGGATCGGGTGGAGGTCTCGTTCGTTTTACCCCCCACCCAAGAAAAACAAAACACATGGGAGCCACCCACCCCTGCAGCAGTGCGCACCGTCACCTGTACTGGAACAGGTCGACGGGAGCCCTCGTCCGGTATTCGAGGGGATCGGTGGGAGACCACCGATCACGGGGTTCGAGCCAGCTCCTTCGCGGCGCGCGCCTGGTGCGCTACCTCCGGGGCGGCTGCCTTCTGAGATACACTGGCACCCGGGTCACAGAACAAACGCGTCGCAACCCCCTCCCCCTGTGCTAAGAGCAAGCCCGCGGTAGGGGTGCTCTGCTGGGCCATGAACCGGAACACTGGTGCACCACTCCAGCCACGGTCACCCCAACCCCCCAACGCATCCCGCAGGGCGAAGCTCCGTGCGCATCGGGCTCGTCATGGGAATCCGGCGGACCGGCGCCTGGACACCAAGTCGACACCTCTCTCCCCCCCCACAGGAACAGAGCGGGGCCCCCACAACCGCACGCCCGCGCCCACAACGCAGACCCCGACAGCCCACCCAGTGGACGGGCAGTCGGGGGACGAGGAGCGCAAGACCCCGAACGCCCCACGCAACGGTCGAAGGCACCCCCCCGGGGACGCCCTGCCGCCGCCCCCACAACCCCAAGCCAAGTAGGGGGGAACCGGGACCGGACCGCCCCCCCCCAAGCACGCCAGACGGAGCACGGGACCGGGGCAGGACACGCTGAGGGGCACGGACCACATGGAACGGCCCTACCAGCGCCCAGTGCCGGGACCACGCGAGATGCGCGCACCACACCACCCAGCGGGGAGCAGACACCGCGAGAGTGCGAGCGCACACACACGAAAAGGACACGCGGGGACCACCAGAAGGGCAACCGGACCGAGCGCGCGGAACGCACAGACCGCATGGAATGGCGTACCAGCGAGCGAGGATAAGGGACACCCGGACGGGACGGCCCGCCACACGCAGCGCCGAACACGCGGGGCGGGAAGGGGGAAGAAGGGGAGACACAACACCAGGTACCGGCCCGAACCCCCCCGAACCGGCCGCGAGCGCCGCGCACACACAGACGGGACACTGCACCCGCCAAGGCAGTAGTGGCGCACAGCGCCACGCCCCAACCCCTAGGCTAGGCAGCCTCCGCGCCAGCCCAAGGGGGTCCCACTGGCGACAAGCCAGTAGCACGGGCCCGGCGGCGCCGGCGCCCCGGGTGGCCACGCATTAGGGGGGCGACGCAGTGGGTAAGCGCCCGCAGCCACGGCTGCGAATTGATGCACTGACCGGGGAGTGGCGAAACGGGGACGCCGGGGAAGGACGGGGCTCCGAGCTCTGTGAACCCGGGGGACTCCGCCACCAGGCAGGAGGTGCGTCTTGGAGGGCCCCCCACTAGGGCCCGGTGGGGAGGATATCACCTGGCCCGACCAGGTGGCCCCCCGGGGCCGAAAGGCGTCTAGTACCCGCAAAATCAAACCTCAAACCTCAAACCTCAGAACGGAAGGCTGAAAAATCACGGAAACATTATGATAAAAAAACCCTGTTGATTCCTGATATTCCGATATATAAATCTCCGCTGGCGGCGCCTTGGTACTGAATATGGCCGCTCATAGCCGGAATGGCCAAATCTATCACACTATCACATCGGGTTAGATCAGGTGGATGGGAGAGTATGATATCAGCCAATGGCGGCTTGCCGGCACATAGATACACACCCCAAGTGACCCAAAGATGGCCACGGGGGTCCGAACCGGCTTCACCCCCCTTCTCAGAGCGTTGTTACCGCTCGGAAGTCATTGAAGAGAGGACGGGAGGACCCCAATGGGCTCCAACCCCCCCCCCCCATGTCCCAAGGACACATGGAGGCCCCACACACGTCGTAGGCGTCCCCCACGCCCCAAGGGAGGGGTGAGGACACTGATAATCGGTGCCCTACGCCATATCCGGTCTCCTCTTGATCTACAACATGGACCAAGGGGATCAAAGATAGAGAAACGTCGTCGTTCGACCTAAATAAGTATACCGCAATGAAATATATATGTGGAGATCGAGTGAAGGGGGTAGATGGCCAATCAAGGCCCAAAAATCCCCGGATGAACGCCCTCACCCATCTCCCAAGCACAGAAACAAACAAAAATGCCAAGGGGGATCCATTACGGTGCTACAGCAGCAACCAAATGGACCAACACGTTCTTGACATCCAAGGAAATATTCTTTTTCTTCAGATAGTCCATCCAGACCGTGGTATACCTCGGCACGAAACTGCTCGGAGGCTCCCACGAATCCCTGGATGCGGCGAATCCCTTCCAATGGACTTTATAAAGCCTCCCCCCAGGCGTCCCCGGGTCCGGCTTGTCCGCCAGGATCTTCTCAGCGGTGAAGTCGTCGTCCTCACCCTCGTCGTCCGAGTCCACATCGCCGGCCGTGAACTCGAAGGTGACGGGACGTCCGCTGGGGTCTGGTGCTCGGGGACGAAGCTGGGTATGGTCGCGGTCCAGGATCTTGTTATCCCCCACACGAACCGCATACACATCCTGCCCGACCTTCCGCACGATTACCCCCGGCACATACCAAGATGCCTGCCGGTGCCTGGACAGGACATCCTTGTGGTGCCGCTCCACCCACACGGTGTCTTGGAGAGCATACTTCTGGACCTTTCCCTGCTTGAAGTACTTGGCCCTCTTGTCATGCTCGTCCTGAAGTGCCTTGCACACCTTGGCCGCCGTGTCGTCCGCCTCAGCCATCATAGCGTTCCCATCCCGGGCCACTTTGCCATGGTTCAACCACGGGAGAGTGCGTGACACTCGATCCCGTAGGAACAGGATACGATGGGGCGACAGTCCAGTGGGTCCCGGAAGGTCATGATACGCCTGGAGCACTCTCCACAGCGAGTTATACCAGTTCCGGCCCGGTTCGTCAATGTGCAGCTGGCGGAACTTCTCGAACATCTGCCGCCCGGCCACCTCAGCCCGGCCATTCGACCGGCTGTGGTACGCCACGGTCTTGGCGTGCCCAATCCCCATGTGCTTGCACATCGTCTCGAAACACGTCCCCACGAATTGACTGCCCCGATTGCTGCAGATGACAGCTGGGACATCGAAAATCGTCAGCCAAAGCCTGATCATGGCGTTGGCGACGGTCTTGGCCTGCAGCCCCACTCCATGCTTGTCCTTCTTGTCCTTCTTCTTGGACTTCTTGCCAGGGACCGCCACGATATACCCACTGTGCCTATCCACCGCCAGGATGACACAGTCGTAGGTCTCTCCTTCCACGGTGACCTCAGGCATGGCGAATACATCCATGGCCACGGACCGCATAGGGCCCTCCGGTATAGCCGTATACACCGGGTTGCCCGCTGTGGAGTGGTTGGGGCTCTTCGTGGCCCGACACACGGCACAGTCGCTGCAGTACCTATCCAAGATGGCGTAGTACCCCGGAGGGAACTTGAAACGCCACTCCAGGTCCTGCTGCATCTTGTCTCGGCCAGGGTGCATGAGCTGGGCGTTGTGCCAATGGTCAATGAGCTCCTCCACCCGGTTCTCGGGCACCAGCAGCTTGTCCTTGAGGAACAACTTGTCCCCATCCTCGGTCAAGCCCTCAGGCCAATCGTCGTCCGACGAGGCGCTCACGGCATTCCAGTACTTGCTCCAGTGCTTGGATGCCGCATAGTCATCCGACCAGTCCTCTGTGAGCACCGACCTGACTAGCTCTACAGGGGCCAACATCCATTGCTCGAGGGTTTCCTCTCGAATAGCTTGGACGCGGGCGCCCCGGAACTTGGCCAGGTCCGTACGGTTCGCCAGCACCACAAAGCACTTGACCTTCTCTTGCTCCATGGCCTTCTCCATCTCGATGATGCGCTTGGCCTCCTCGGTCTCCTTGGCGTCCCCATGGCTGGATATGTCCATCCAAGCCTTGCCCGCGGGGTAGGCCCACCGACTGAGGCAATCTGCCACAGTGTTGTCCTTCCCCGGGACGTATACGACGCTGAGGTCGAACTTGGCGAACGTCTCGTGCCATCGGGCCCTCCTTGCTGCCGGTCCCGAGGGGGTGTGGACGTGCTCCTTGTGCCAGCTCTGCAAGGACTGATGGTCCGTACATACCACCACCGGTTGCAATCCGATGTGGCCAGACCACTTCCTGAGCGCACAAACAATGGCGTACGTCTCCTTCTCCCTCGCGGTCCAGGTGCGGCGTTGGCCCTCGGCCAGGATCCGGCTCCAAAACGCCACGGGTACATGTGTCCCGTCGTCCCGGATCTGCTCAAGGACTGCCCGTACAGCATAGTCTGAGGCGTCCGTCCGTAGCACGAATCCCTTGTCCGGGTCCACCAGGAATAGCCCCAACTGCCCCAGGAGTCGCTCCTTCAGGCGGTTGAACGCATCTTCGGCCTCAGGGGTCCAGGCAAGCTTCTTCTTGCTCCCCTTCCGGCCGTCGAACTTGCCCACTTGCAGCATCTTGTGCAGCGGCCCCGAGAGTTCTGCATACATCCGGACATAGCCGGAATAGTAATTGCAGAACCCCATGAAGGACCGGAGTTCGCTGATGGTCTGGGGCTTCTCCCAGTGGTGCAGGGACGCCAGCTTCCCAGGCATGGGACGGCGTTGCCCGTGACCAACCACGTGACCCGCGAACTCCACTTCCTTCACGAAGAGTGAGGCTTTGGTGGGCTTGCACGACCCTCGGGTTCTCCTGGGCCTCTTCAGCCGCTTGCTTCGGTATAGATACAACCGACCGCACTGCGGTATAGGCCTCTTCTGGGTCCGATTCCGACTTCTCCTCGTCCGATATGCCGTCTTCATCGTCGTGGGGAGCTCTTCCCACCGATAATCTTCGGAAATTTGCGGCCTCGGGCTGGTGACTGCGCCGAGCTGAAGGAGAGGCTGATCAATGCCTATCCGCGGCCATTTAGTGGCGTCGCCAACAAGAACCCTCCAGATCGTGGGAGGTTTGGTACAGCGAAGATCAAGCTGAAGCCGAACCCGAAGATCTATCGTCATCGGGAGTACCAACTTCAGGGCGATCGGGCCGAGGCCATGAAGAAGCTGTTGGCCGAGTTCATTGAGCGGGGATGGATCGAACCCTCCGACAGTGAGTGGGCCAGCCCAGCCTTCATCGTGCCCAAGAAGGAGAAGGGCGAGTGGAGGTTGGTGGTTGATTACAGAGGTTTGAACGAGCAGACCGAGCACGACTCGTACTCGCTTCCCCTGATCGACTCCATCCTCCAAAAACAACAGAAAAAGCGGATTTTCACGGTGCTAGACCTGAAACACGGCTATCACCAGATGCCGCTACACCCGGACTCCAGGCCCTGCACAGCGATGTCGACGCCGCTGGGGCCCATGCAGTGGAAAGTGGTGCCTATGGGCGCCAAGAATGGCAACGCCGCTTTCCAGCGCATGATGGAGGACCTACTCGGTCCTGTCCGGGACTGTGCCGATCCCTTCGTGGATGACATCATCATCGGGTCCGGCACGGGGAACATGACTGAGGACGAGCTCATCGACGCGCATGAGAAGGATCTGCGCCGAGTGCTCAGCGAGTTGGACAAGCACAACATGGTGTCGCTATCGGCACCCATTCTTGGAAAATCCCATGATGGTGGGTCCGACCCAACCGGACCATCGTACTGGTCCGCGATGTGATCCATGACCCTCGCCACGAACTCGTCCTTCTCGTACTTGCCGGTGACCAACATCTTGTCATCCCACCAATGCGGAGATGTGACCATGGCGCGCCTCTTCTTGGCTGCCACAAGGTCGTGCATCCCCATCCGCATGTAGTTGACGACGTCGTCGATCTCGGCGTGGGACAGGACATCAATGCCATCAATAGGCTGATCCGTCCCCTCCTTGGGCTCAAACATGACCTTCATGGGTACCGCCTCCACCCTACGGATGAATGCTTCATCACCCGTGGGCTGGGCTTGCGCCCCATCTACCAGGAAAGCCTTGGTACCCCACGCTTGACCCGGGGAGGGCATTGATACACCCTTGGCGTCGATGAACAACTCCTCCTCTGGCCCGAATGACATCTCGTTCAGGGTGATGGAGTCCAGCGTCGACTTGAGACCCTCCAGCGGACATGGGGTGGATCCTATGCCGGTTATGACCAGGATCCCCTTCGCCCTATCCGCGACGATCTTCTCCACCGTACGTCTGGTGTTATCCAGGGAGCCATGCCAATACATGGGCCCCCACTCCTTCAAACCCCAATGCGTATGCCAAGCTGGGTCTCCTCGATGCCAATGCCTCCTACACTTCCGCAAAAGTCGGGCATCCCGGGAAGCGAAGACGTCCGTCTCGGGCGCTTCGGCTCCCAGGGTCTGGATCATCCTGGCATACACCTGCGGCGCCATTCCATACTCCGTGAGCTGAACTCCGCGTTCTTCTCTGGACTTGGCACCCACAGCTTGCACCGCTTGGACGATTGGATCCTCTTCCTCAGCATTCCATTGGGATGATCCGCATGCATAGTCCGTGGACAGCCATGTGAGGCATTCATCATCCTCCCGGACCAGCGTTGCACGATGGGGAAGGGCTTCAATGGCATTTGCCACCATGAAGTCATACAGTAAGAAAAAGTGCTTTTCCATTGCTTTGAGGCATACTCTAGTTGTATTAGAGATGCACTGAGCATCCATGCATTTCTATCTTAGTATTGGTCCCACCAAAACTGGTGATAACACATTTTGACCTATGGAACCAAACACCCAATCAGGATATGGAGGGGACCCCTTAATCCCCTTTCAATGTGAGGCAAATCATCTTTTCCTGAGTTGACTGAGAACTGACATATCCAAGGTAGAGCCTATGAATTTATCTATGTTTTTCCATGAATTCTTAGCTATCCTAGTGGTATGCACCCTAGGGGGCTGGGCACCTCTTTTTGAGAGGTCCTGGGTTCAATTCCTGGTCAGCCTAGCTAAGTAGGGAGATCCCATGTGACATGGCAGTGACCTCATCGCCACATGCCCTGCCACCTCAGCACATATGGGACCCAAAACAAAGAGTGCACATCTCCTGAGATGGCACTATGGAGATAGAGTGACCATGGGGCAGTTTTCCAACTCTTTTCCAAAACAATTGAGCTATCTTTGTGAATATGCATTCCGATTTGACCTGAGTTGCAGTTTCTGTGAATATCCAATCATCTTTCACTGTTTACACTGCAGCCCTTCATGCTTTGATCCTGATTCTCTTCTCCTTGCACACTTCTGGCTTGGGTTATCGTGGATTGACTCTATTTCTGCAAACAAAAGGTTTTCATCTCCCAAAACAAGCAGCAGGAAACCCTACAGCAACAGCAAGCAGCAGGAGAAGCAAAAACACAGTGGTGAAAACACTATAAACTTTTCTGGTAGCAAGAGGCAGTCTGTCTCTGCGCACCGGCAGCAACCCCGTGCCGTACATCCAGTGCGCCGAGTACAGGCACAAATAAGCAGAAGGCTGAAAGAAGATGGATCCAAGAAAGGAGGACGCCGACGTGAAGACAGCGCCAGCGCCTGAGGCACCGGCAAGGCCAGCACCTGGCGCTGTACCTTCGGCGGAGCCCTTACATGGGCCAGTGGATGCGGCTGAGGACTCCCTGGATGGACTCCAGACGGCCTTCGGGGCCCTGTCTGTCGAAGAGGTTGTCGTGGTCACTCAGCCTTTGAAGAGGAAGAGAAGAGAGAGCGAGAAGGATGCTGGAGACGAAGCAGACGAAGGAGAGGAGCAAGGGCAAGACCTGACGAATGTCTCTACCTTCGAAGGCGCACCAAGCGCTTCTGGCCTCCACGCATCACCCTCTCCTATGACCACCACACTCCCAGCGGCTGCAACATCCACTCCCATAACCAACCCGCCTATGGCAGAGGGCACAGGCTTTACTGGCATGCCTCACTACCCCGCCTATGGTATGGGCCCACCTACCACTGCGCTCCATGAGGCAACTACTGCCAGTGAGCCGGTGGCTTCCAGCTCTGCGCCGCGATGGTATGCGGCTGAATATCCCCATCCACTACCAGCTACTGTAACCTATGTGGATGTTCCTGGGTATGCACCTGGCTATGCAACCTTGAGTGGGTTGAGGAGAGGACCTGAATCTCTTGGTGGCAGGAGTAGAGGATCGGGAAGATCCTCCAACAGGTCCCTGACGCGGTCGGAGATCAACGAGGTGCTCCGAGGAGCCACTTCAAAAATCGTGGGCGACCTCACACAAGAGATCCGTGAGAAACTGGAGCCCCTGATGATTCCGCCCCAAGCGTCACCTACCACGGTGGGAATGTCACCCCACCGGGTACAGGCCAACCACCTGGCGGCAGGGTTGACAAATACCCTGGGGAGCCTGAGGAGCAGACCGATGCCGACGCCTGCAGCTATTCCGAGAAGTCCTTTCGTGCCGAGAACGGCCCAGCCGCCCTACAGCCACGTGACGAACTCGACGAGGGCTGAGCTGGACCGGCTGGGGCTAACAGCCTTGAGGGCTATGGTGGACGTGGAGCCTTATGGCTCTAGCGATCTAGGCGGAGACCCCTCCGATGATGAGCCGCCGTCGATGACTTCAACTTCGCCCTCGGAGGACGATGACCCGGAGGACCCCGAGGACCCGAAGGGGAAGAAGAAGAAGAAGAAGAAGAAGAAGACCCGACGCCCTGAGGGACGCAGGTCTCAGGAGGCGAAGGCTATTGCCACCTCCGAGATCTTGGTGAACCTGCCTGAGTTCACAGGCAAGGACCTCAGCGAGTTCGCTGAGAATTTTGGCCGGTTCCTACGACTGACCGGCCAAACCCACACTAGTGGGCGAGTGAAGTGCGATCTGCTCCTGCAGTGCTGCAAGACCAAGTACCTGGAGAAGCAGGTCAGGCAGATCGTGACTAACTCCGCCACCTTTGCCGATGTGTTGGTTGCCCTGGAGAGGCAGTACCCGACCTACGAAACCGACCTCTCCATCAGGGCCGAGATCCAGAACCTGCCCGTGCTGCCCAACAACCCCAAACCTGGCAGGGTCTGCGAGCTGTTGGCTGACCTGGATCACTGGGCTGGACGACTGACGCCCGGTTCCTACAGCAGCGACGACCTGCTGTTCTGGTTGGTGGCCAAGCTCCCTCGAGAGCTATGGGACGAGTGCCGTTCGACGGCGGAGCGCAAGGCTAGATCCCTCCGCTACGAGGATCTATGCGTGCTACTCCTGGAGCTGGCGCTGGAGAAGGAGAGCGACCAGCACTTGAACAACTACCGTCCTGCTGGTGGAGGTTCTGGAGGCCATGGCAAAGGGTACCAAGGGTCCCGACCTGGGCAGGGGACTACCCCCAAACACGCCCACGCCCGTATCATGGAGAACATGAAGGAGCTATTCTGGTGTGATGCCAGGGACGAGCAGGGCCACCTGCAGCACGCCCCTGACTGCGAGCAGCGAGACTGCTTCGTAGTCCAGGGGAAGCAGCAGGAAAAGAAAACCGGCGCCAAAGCGAAGCTGCCGGATCATTACCGGTGCACCATCACGTGTGCATTCTGCGGTAAGCGAAAGCACTACGAGGATGAGTGCTACCATAAGCAACGCCTATCAGCGAAGCTTAAGGGTGAAGATCCTGGCAAAGGCTCAGGCAAAGGTGCAGGCAAAGGCAAAGGCAACGACTCCGGCAAGGGCAAGTCAAAAGGACGTGGTCAAGGGCAAGACAAGGGTCAAGGTGGACGAGGAGGAGGCGCTAACCGCCAGCCCGACAACAAGAATAAGGACAAGAACGGAGGCAACCCCAACCCTAATCCAGGTGGGAACTCCGAGCCCTCTGGAGGGCAGTCTGGTCCTACCACACGCTCACAAACGCAGGCCCAGCAAGAACAAGGAGCCAAGCGTGAGCATGAAGGTGGTGATGACGGCAACGCTAAGAAGAGGAGCCGTTTCATGAGGATGGCCCGCAAATTGCGGAACAAGGGGTTCGAGGTGACCTGTCCCGCGGAGTTCTGACGGTGACGCTCTGGTGGCACCCAAGACCTGGTGTTTTGGCTACATATCCGACTACGGGGACGTGAATACCTGGGGGTATTGGACACTGGCGCCACAATATCTATAGTGGCCAAGACAATTTTACCTTGTGGGAGCCTGAAGAACACCATGACCACCGCTGCTATACGTATGGGGGATGGACATGTGGTGCACAGCTGCGGGGACTGTGAAGTGGAGGTACCTATGGGCTCCCGGACTATCGCCCATCGGTTCTATGTGATGGACACTGAGGCCTTCGACTTTGTACTGGGTACTGACTTCTTGGTACAGCACTCCCAGATACATTCCCTGACGCTGCAAGCGCCCTACCTCCTCTACGTGGACCACGGCAGTGGCAGAGAGTCTCTGCCACTGGAGCAGTCGGAACATACCTCGAGTTACCTGAGACTATCGAAGGAGGAGCCCTTGAACATGATGGAGGCCTCCAAAACTGAGGACTATCAACTATTGGGGGAAGTCCTAGACCAAGGTCTGAAGGAGTTGGGTTACTCTCGAGAAGACCCGAGTGTGGAGTTGTTCGCCAGCGACAAGCAGCATGTACTGGACCTTTACTGCAGCAAGGGGAAGAACTGCAGCTACAAATTTTACTGGCCCTCTTTCGGGATGGCCTACGGGAACCCCAGGTTCAGTGAACTGGGGAAGGTGCTGACCAAGGTGGCCTTAGAACGTTCCCGTATGGTCCTGTGTTCCCCCGATTGGGGAGCCCATGGGGGCAACGAGTACTGGCGAAACCTCCTGGACAGGCTGACTATCAGCTCTGTTCGATTACCTGATGAGGCCATCTACGTGCCTCTGGGACGCAAGACGCCTATTGGGAAGCCCGGATGGGGGAGTATGCTCAGCGTGGTGGACGGAAGTCTTACCACCATCCCCTGGGAGGACCTGGACCCGACTCTGGTCCAGGCTATACAACGAGAAAGCGATGGACTCGCCTTGGGTGACTTGAAGGATCGCCTACGACCTCAAGATGCTGTTCAGACTACACCCGGAGGAGATGAGTACGTCGTGACTGACACCAACGCCCCCAACTCTCCCTGTCATATACCTGTTCCTGATGGAGTCTCTGAGTGTGGACTATCTGAGCTACCTAGCTCTATCCACTCAGAAGATGAAACTGAGCACGACGCCTTCTTCGTGCAGATCTGTGTGGAGGAAGTGGAGAACGCCGAGTACGTCGCCCCACTGAAATCCCTACTCTCCATGAGGGTGGAAGACCCCGTGGATGAGGAGCTGGACCCTCGATCCAGGCTCAGGGAGTATGTGGATTCCAAGAGGAAGTTGGTGGCGAAAAAGCTATGCTACGCGAAGCCTACCCGCAGCTCGTGGCCACTGAAGCAAGGACGTATGGGAGACCTATCCCAATTGAAGGAGGACCTCGAACAGAAGATCACCACCTGGCAAAGGGAGGTAGATCTTAAGCTCATGAAGAGCGTGTGGGGCGCCCATGTGAGGACCCCAGAGGAGGACGACCTCTCGGAGGAATGTGTATGTGAACCCCCTCGAGCGTGCCTATGTTGCCATCGTCCACCGGAGATGGTTGAACAAGACCTTCTATATGCCTACCAAGGGCTGAAGGACACTACCACGGGCGAAGAGTCGGTGGAGGACCACCTCCCGACGTCTATTACTCAGGGGGCAAGCAACTTACACTCTGACGAGGACATGGAGGACAAGATCAAGATATTGGACCCGCGGGTACAGAAGCTTATAAGGACCTATCTGGAGGTGTTCGGAGAACTACCCCCTCCAGCCTCATGTGACAAGCTGGTACAGATGGACCTCAAGCTGAAACCCGAGTTCGTGGGTCACAAGATCCGGAGGAGACCCTATCCAGCTCCTAAAGAGCAGGCCGACGAGATCGAGCGACAGATACAAGAATGTATCGACGCTGCGCTAGTCCTGGAGTACAAGGACGGGGACTACCCCCTACACTGCAGCCCCTGTTTCCTGGTGGCTAAACCTGGGTCTACAGCCAAACGGCTGGTAGTGGACTACGGAGAGCTGAACAAGAAGACGCTGAACCACTCAGGGTCCATTCCAAATATGGAGTCTACCCTGGAGAAGATAGCCTCCTGCCGCTACAAGACCAAAATGGACAAGAGGAGCGGATTCTGGCAAGTGGACCTGACGCCCAACGCACAGGAACTACTGGCCTTCATCACCCCTCAGGGGAGGGTGTTCAGGTGGAAAGTCATGCCGTTTGGCGTGGCTAACGCACCCGCTCTATTCCAAGAGCTGATGAACAAGATCTTGTCCATCCTACGAAGGAGACCTAAGGTGCAGGAGCTCATATCCCGTGGTGCCCAGATGGAGGCTCACATCGACGATGTATGCCTCGGGACCAATACCCAGGAGGATCACCTAATCCTCTTGGGTGAGTTCTTTGCGGTCTGCCAGGAGAACCACACACGACTCAAGCTGGAGAAGTGTGAGTTCATGCAGGAGACCATGCAGTACCTGGGGTTTGACGTTGGCTATGGGTGGTGGACCCCAGCGGCCTCTAAGGCCAAACCCCTGATGGATGCCAAGGTACGACACGAAGACCCCAAGAAAGGACTTCATGATGTACGCAGTTCCATTGGGGCGTGCAACTTCTATCGCCGCCACATCAAGAACTTCACCTACACCAGCGCCGTTCTGACGGACTTGATCAAGAAGAGTACTACTTGGCGCTGGGGCCCACAAGAGCAACAAGCGTTTGACGAGCTCAAAGACAAGGTAGCCAACGCTAAGTGCTTGGGCGTGCCTAGGGCACAAGGGGAGATTATCCTGGTGACCGACGCCAGCAATGTGGGCGGTGGTGGCACGTTGTTCCAATGGCAAGCACTAGAGAAGGAGGAGTTCGACTCGGCCATTTCCCAATGGGGGACGGAAGGTCTCAACCGAGATGGAACCCTCAAGCACAGCTACCCTGACGACAAGTGGGTCCTAGTACCTCTGGGCCACTGGAACTGGAAGTGGAACCAGGCCAGGGGGAACTACTCCACCTATGAGCAGGAATTGCTCGCGGGTATGCTGGTGCTATCCTCACAAGCACGACTGTTGGGGAGTAACCCTGTGGTCTGGCTGTGCAACCAAGAACCGGTCCGCAGTTTCCAGAAGTGTCCCCCACCTGAGAAGGCCAAGCTACGGCACTGGTGGACCTACCTCAGTCAACTACGGCTGACGGTACACCATATCCAGGGAGTGAAGAACGAGTGTGCCGACTAAATCAGCCGCAACAACTTCGATGCCCTGGTTGGTGCCCGGTCTGAAGCGCTGGCTAAGGAGGCGTTCAGCCGTATGGACGTCCACTTGGACCTCAACATGACGATGATACGCCCTCCCCCCGACTGCCCGCCCTCTGGACGGGCTGCCGGGGCCCACTACCCTCTCGCTGGGGGTGCGGGGGGGGGGCGGGCGTGGGGACCCGTCACCAACCCCACAGCGCGCGCTCTTGCGAGCTGGCTTTGCGCGCTGTGGGGGCGGCATGAGGGTGCCCGGGGGGGGCGCCTCATGCCTAGGTGTGGGGCGTCCGGGGTCGGGCGCTCTCCCACCCCCGACTGCCCGCCCTCTGGGCGGGCTGCCGGGGCCCACTACCCACTGGCTGTGGGTGCGGGGGGGTGCGGGCGTGGGGACCCGTAACCAACCCCACAGCGCGCGCTCTTTCGAGCTGGCTTTGCGCGCTGTGGGGGCGGCATGAGGGTGCCCGCGGGGGGCGCCTCTTGCCTGGGTGTGGGGCGTCCGGGGTCGGGCGCTCTCCCAGCCCCGACTGCCCGCCCTCTGGGCGGGCTGCCGGGGCCCACTACCCACTGGCTGTGGGTTCGGGGGGGTGCGGGCGTGGGGACCCGTCGGCAACCCCACAGCGCGCGCTCTTGCGAGCTGGCTTTGCGCGCTGTGGGGGCGGCATGAGGGTGCCCAGGGGGGCGCCTCCTGCCTGGGTGTGGGGCGTCCGGGGTCGGGCGCTCTCCCAAGCTTGACTGCCCGCCCTCTGGGCGGGCTGCCGGGGCCCACTACCCACTGGCTGTGGGTGCGGGGGTGTGCGGGCGTGGGGATCCGTCACCAACCCCACAGCGCGCGCTCTTGCCAGCTGGCTTTGCGCGCTGTGGGGGCGGCATGAGGGTGCCCGGGGGGGGCGCCTCCTGCCTGGGTGTGGGGCGTCCGGGGTCGGGCGCTCTCCCAGCCCCGACTGCCCGCCCTCTGGGCGGGCTGCCGGGGCCCACTACCCACTGGCTGTGCGTGCGGGGGGGTGCGGGCATGGGGACCCGTCACCAACCCCACAGCGCACGCTCTTGCGAGCTGGCTTTGCGCGCTGTGGGGGCGGCATGAGGGTGCCCGGGGGGGCGCCTCCTGCCTGGGTGTGGGGCGTCCGGTGTCGGGCGCTCTCCCACCCCCGACTGCCCGCCCTCTGGGCGGGCTGCCGGGGCCCACTACCCACTGGCTGTGGGTGCGGGGGGATGCGGGCGTGGGGACCCGTCACCAACCCCACAGCGCGCGCCCTTGCGAGCTAGCTTTGCGCGCCGTTGGGGCGGCATGAGGGTGCCCGGGGGGGCACCTCTTGCCTGGGTGCGGGGCGTCCGGGGTCGGGCGCTCTCCCACTCCCGACTGCCCGACCTCTGGGCGCGCTGCCGGGGCCCACTACCCACTGGCTGTGGGTGCCGGGGGGTGCGGGCGTGGGGACCCGTCACCAACCCCACAGCGCGCGCTTGTAAGTGCGGCTAGCCCCATCTGCTCAGATTTTCAGACATTCTGCCCAGATTGGCTACATTTTGGTCATTTTCTTTGCTTCGGCGGAATCGCCGCCTCGCAGCTCAGTCACAGGATATTTCCTATATATTTCTGATATGCCGGATTTGATTCCGCGGTCCATTTCCCGTAAATCCGCCGCGTTCCGCTATTTTAGCTGGAATCGCCATTTGCCGCTGACGCGCGCTCGCGGGCCAGATCGGCCAAACATTTTTACATAATTGGATTATTTAAATCTTTTCAGACAGTTTTGGACACTCAGATGTATTTAGAATAATCCGCCTCAATTTTCTTCATAGACTGGGATTTTCTGCCGGACCACAATCAGCATGGACCTTGCTTCTGTTGTCGCTGCTCTCGCCTCCGTTGGTGTTCGAGTATCCGGTTCTACCCCCAATAACAACATCCAGGGAGACTCCTCGCGTGCCTGCCCCACTGGTCTTGCCGGCCCCGAGCCCTCCGGCACCCTCAACGACCCAGGGCAGCACTTTCATGGTAGCAGAGGCTACCTGAATGTTGTTCCTTTGGTGTCCCAACCACAGCTAGCTCCCCAGTACGGCCCCGTAGACTCCGCCACCTCCGGAGACGTAACGATTACGCTGCCGTGGTGCTGTGCGAACGAGGCCTTGAGAGGAATGCCTTGCGCAAGCCCAAGCTGCCCAAGAAGGGCACAAATCAGCAGCTGTGGAGGCCCAGATTACAATCAAGATCCCAGTCGAAATTGGCCATCAAGCAGCTGGAATCTCCCAGCCTACGCTAATGGCAACGCTCCGGTGGAGCTTACGGACCTGGCAGGTACTAATACTCCCTACCAATGTCCACATTTTGAGACCATCGACGCCGACATTGACGACATTGAGATGGGTGGTCCAGGTGAGGTACCTAACTACAATCGACCAGCCTCATGGGCACAATTGGACAACCATTTGTCTTCAGAAGTGACCCGTAACCTTGAGGCGCTTGAGGCCCTTTGTCTATTAGCCACGTCTAAGCTGATAGGTCAAGAAAGAATCGCCTCTGATTTTTTATTCGAATATTTTTTCCTCCTTCAAGAAGAAATTAATACCAGGATGTGGTGGTGTTCTCAAGAAGATGACTCTTTTGCCATTTTTTTGCAGATCTGGGAGGCAAGCCCCTTCCCGAAGGAGAAGACCAAGGCACCTGTTGCCGGGCTCTCCGCCCCTCATCCCTCTGTTTCCATCCGCGACGATCTAGCCGCCGCGGTTGAGGAAGGAATTTTAGAGGCAGCCAGGCAGGCAAGCCTAGAAATTAGGGCTGAAGGAGCTCCCCAAGTGGACTCCTGGCTGCGAACCACTGAGATTAGCGGTCCGACAGCCTGCTCAGGCCCTTCAGGACACGGTATGTACTGTCCTGCCGACTGCTCTTGCAGATTACAGCGAGATACTGAGCTCCAATTGCTCAAAGATCAAATGCAACTCATCATTCAGACGCTGGGAATTAAAGATCTTTTCAAGACGCACATGCGGTCTGAGGGCGCATCATCGGTGGAACAAACAACAGAACCGTCGGAGGAGGCGACAGAAATTTTTTCGATTGCTCCTTCGGTGGACTCTAAGACCACCGATGCCAGGATCAGCAGGACTAAGCTAAAGGAAAGGGTTACAATCTCTCGATCTCAGAGTAGGTCGGCGAAGGCTAGGACTGAGGTTCAGAATGCCAAAAGAACTGCCTCCCGTACTGCCCTTCCTGCTGTTGATTCCAATGCAATAGCCCAGATGTTGCTCGCCCAGACCCTCGCCGGAGCTGGTGTGGCTAATGATGCCGCCAAGGTGTCTGCCATTACGGCCGGTGTTGGGCTGGATTCACTCCTAAATCCTACTTCATTGCGACTTCGTCAGGTTGCCAAGCAACCGAAGTATAATGGAAACCCCAGACGTTGGCCTCAGTTCCAACGGGAATTTAAACTGTGGGTTAAGACTCAAAAACTCCAAGATGATCAGTTCCTGATGGCCCTCTTGGACTGCCTTGAGGGAGCGCCGGCCAACACTTGGCTCCGGACCTGGAGTGATCGTGAGGATTCAAGTTCCCCCCTTACCTTTGATGAGGTGTGGGAACAGTTGGAGGTACGTGGATCCCGGCTGCCAGAGGACCATTACCACCAGATGTTGAAGAATTTTCCTTCGTTCTCGCGATTAATCTTGCACGAAGTGCAAGACAAGAGACAGCGCTTCTGGAACTTAGTGGAAGAATCTGAACATTCAGGCGAAAAATTTTCTAGTGCCGAGCTGAAAAATTTGATTTTTGACAAAATCCCCTCCGAAACTGCCGCCACCCTTCGGAATAAACAATCCGAAGAAAAGGTCAAGACCTGGTGGGCGGAGGTCGATGGCTTCGATGCCTCGGCCAACAGATTTACGGTCAGGGAGGCACTTCAAAAGTGCTCCCCCACGTCGTTTTCCAAGGTGAAATTCACTGAAAACACGTGGAAAATCAAATTTAATGAACACGAGGATCGGGACTTGTTTGTCCAAGTCCTCAACAAGGGAGTAAGTTTCCATGGCCATCGCCTGAAGGCCAAGAACTGGGTGTTTTCGTTCACCCCGCAGGAACTGTGGGAAGAGGTTGAGCGGCTCGCTGACGCCGCCAATCAAAATTTCCATGAGGGTCTTGGGGGAAACAAGAATACCCAGCAAAACACCCAAAATGGGGCCCAAAAGGGCAACAAAAAGGTGAATGACACCCGGAATGTTCAGGATCATTGTAGCATCTGCCTTCTTTTAGGTTCTACGAACCGAGCTAAGACGCATTCTACTGGTAATCACCGATGGTCTGCTTACGATCACAAGGTGATTGGTGAAAATGTCAGTAATTCGCAGAATTCAGACAGGAATGACAGACAGGTGCATGGTGCAAAGGGGGGAAAGGGTAATCCGACCCCCTCTGTTGGAAATAAAAATACTGAAGGCCCTGGCGGGTCCCAAGGCAAAGGAAATCGGACTCCATCCGGCTCCGGTGGGCAGCCAAACGGCCAGACAAGTCCCAATGGCAACGCCGGAGGCGGAAATCGAAATCCAGGCCAAACCCATCAATCCGGTACAAACAAAGAAAATGCTCCAGGATCACAGGGTAAAGGTAAGGGAAATCCTTCAGGAACCCCTTTCTCTGGTAAGGGCAGAGGGCGTGGCGACGGTGGTGGCCCATCATCCGGCGGCCGTGGCCGTGGACGTGGAAAGGGCAACCATCGTGTGGATCAGGTCTCAGGTGCAGATCAGGTGTCCGATGCGGATCGAGATTATGTCGAAAATGCCCTGAATCCAGCAGATGATCCGTTCCAAGATGAGTGGATCGACGAATCAGGCTGTGTCCACAATGTTAACGCAGCCACTGGAGGTCAGAACGCCTAGGGGAGCCACGAAAATCGCCCCTCCCCAGGCGATTTCAGGCATGATCCCCAGATTCCAGATCGACCATTACTTGATGTAGGGTCGCTTGTCTCCTCTCCCCTGGATCCGGCAGCGGATCCTTCTGTTGTAGTGGACGAGGTTGGTGTACAGTCCAAGCACAGGGCCCGTCAGTTTGTCACAAAGCTGTGGGTCTCTGATTGCAAGGGAAATTTCCACCTCGCCACTTGTTTGTGTGACAATGGAGCAGAGGTAAATCTCCAATCCAATTCATTCTTACCCGACGACTGCGTGTTTGAATCGCCTCATCCTGTTACCCTCGAGGGAATTTCTGGACATTCTCTCGCAGGTGGGCAACGCGGTTGTTATATATCACCTCATTTGGTCGCTCAAGACCTTTGGGAAGAGCAAAATGTGGAAGAAGTTGTCCTTAAGGATGACTACTTCTATCGTGCTGACATAAAGTATGACCTTTACTTGGGCCATCCTTGGCTTCGCAAGAACAGGGTAGCGCCCGTAGGTCATCGTCGTTGTTTTTTGCTGGAGTCAGGTCCCTTGGAGCGTCCTGAATTTCGTTTTTTGCACGCAGGGTTTAAAAGTGCAGAAGAATTTTTAAAGCAAAAGGTGACACCAAAATTTGGTGAAGATGTCACCATTGCAGAGGTGAATGGGAGTGCCGATTACTCCCAAGAGTTAGAATGTCCTCGTAGGGACTCCCAGCCACGACGCCCTTCGCGCTGGCACTCTTCATCCTACAGAGTTGTCGACAAATGGCGCGATGCAATTTGTGAATATTTTCATGAGCACCATTCCTTTTGGCCCCAGTATGATGCCTTTGCTAACCGCGAGAACAAGCGCTTTGACAAGCACTTTAGCGACGCTTGGACCCATAAATGGGACAAGAAGTTGTGGATTAATCCTCCGTTTCACTTAATCCAGCAGGTCATCCACAAAATCAAGCAAGATAAAACCCAGGCAATTTTAGTTGTGCCCTTGTGGGACGACAAGCCTTGGTTTCAGGAATTACAAGACATTTGTGTAGATTACATCGAACTTCCCAGGAAGATTAAGCTGTATGCCAGGGACGACACAGGTCCCCTGCCACAGCGGTCCTGGAGTTCGCTTGCATTCCTGGTGGATGGAAAGCTTTCTGACTCTAATTCTGCTGATTCCAGTACAGATTCCTGTGTTCGGTCTGAATCTGAGGTTGAGCGTGGTACTGATGATGAATCTATTTTTTCTGATTTTTGTCCGTCAGATACCCAAGGTGATTCAACGTCCAATGGATCCGCCTCGTCTCCCTCTTCCCCAATACGATCGACATCGAAAAGAATCTTCAGTGCACGGGCGAAGAAAAATTCCAAATCGCGCCGCAAATTCAGAGTTTTTAATGAAAAACCCCCTGTGGAAGCTTTCATGGATCCTTTCGAGGAGCTGGATCACGAAGAGAATCTCTGGGATTTCGACACACGACCCACCTATCTTCAAGAGGCAGTTGATACAGACCTGTTTAGGGACATCCGTAAGAAGATTCTTCCTGCCAAAGCCGAAGAAGTCGCCAAAGTTTTTTCGACAGTAATTCCTGGCGATCAGGTGGACACTGAATTGTGTTCCAAGTCAAGAGAAAATATTTTTGAGGAACGGAAGGACACAACCCTTTCAGGAAAGTTGATCAAGGACCCCCCTGTCCGTGGGCAGTTCGGTGAAGCCTTCATCGAGCTTCGTGAAGGGTACAAGGCAAAAAAACAGCGCCCTTATGAAAATCATGGACATAAACATGAGATCCTCAGAAAAATCATCGAGAGAAATCTCAGGGAATTTGGTTGGCTTGAGGGTTGTATGACCAGCGAATGGTGCTGTGCACCCTTCACAGTCCCGAAGCCACCGCCTGCAGACCAGAACACTATTGATGGTTGGCGAATGGTGGTTGATTTTCGCAATCTCAACGCCGAAACCAAGGCGGATTCACACCCGCTGCCCCTCATTGAGGAGGAAATCGCCAAGAGGGCAAGAGGTCGTTTGTTTTCTGTGCTGGATCTCCGTCACGGCTTTCACCAAATGCCGTTGAGGAAGGACAGCCGATCTCTCACCTGCATGTGCACGCCATGTGGCCCAGTCCAGTGGACGGTCATGCCCATGGGCCTGAAGAACGCCCCCTCATTTTTTCAAAGAATGATGGAGGATGTGCTTTTTTCAACTCATCCTGAGCTTCGTGCCTTCGTGAGCGTGTACATAGATGACATAATCATCGCGACGGAAGGGGAGGGACTGACCGAAGCCGAGCTGGTGGCCCTACATGAAAAGCAGCTGAACCAAGTTTTGGATATTCTTGACGCCAATCAGCTGATTTGTGGGCCAAAGAAGGGAAAATTATTTTTAAAATCAGTCGAATTTTGTGGTTCTCTCCTAGAGAATGGCACCCGACGACCCAGTCCAGGGAAGCTCGTCGCTATTCAGAAGTGGAAGCGCCCTGAGACGATCACGGAGTTGAGAGGATTCCTGGGTTGTTGCAATTTTTACCACACTTTTGTGCCGAATTATGCCAAATTTGCTGCCCCCCTCACTGAATTATTGAAGGTAGGGAGAGATGCAGGCAAGGCAGGTTCAAAGGTTCGTGTCAAGTGGACTGACGAGTGCGAGGAGGCCTTCCATCACTTGAAGGCAGCCCTCTGCGAAGTCGCCACGTTGCATGTGCCCCAATTTGACCGACCCTTCTACATTAGAACCGACGCTTCTAGGTACGCGATCGGAGCTGTTCTTGAACAGGTTGATGAAGCCACCGGCGATCATTACCCTCTTGCATTTTGGTCTCGGAAGCTAGCCCCACGCCAAATGCAATGGTCGCCGCGTGAGCAAGAAACCTACGCCATAATCTGTGCTCTAAAAAAGTACCAATCGTGGGTTGGCACCAATCGAGTCGAGGTCCTGACGGATCATCGATCTCTGGAGTATTGGGCCACCGAACACATTGATACTGTCGCGAGCCCAGCTGGTCGACGGGCCAGATGGCACGAATTTCTCAGTCTGTTTGACCTCCATGTGTCGTATTTGCCTGGAAAACACAACACGGTAGCGGATGCTCTGAGCCGATGGGCTTACCCCGCCTCAGAGGGGCTGCAAAGTACCAACATCCATGGTACGGAGCAGGACCGCCATGTCATCATCGAATGGGATCAGGAAGAAAAGAAACTCATTCGACGTGCATGCATGCAGTGCGCTGTTAAACAGCACGCATTGCCGTGTCACGACATCACGGCCATCTCAGATCCGGCGCATGCCCATGAGATCTGCACCAAAACACTGAAAGTCGTGGAGAAAGTCACCGATCCCTCCTCAGGGAGTGTGAAACGGTTTGACTATACCCAACAAGTAAGTCGATTTCGGTTGATCCAAGGCATTAAGCGTCGAGATCCGGCCAAAACTCCACCCCTGCCTAAAGATTCCCTGATCATCCGTGACTGGACGTCCGATTATCTGCAGGATCCCATGTTTAAAGAGGTCTTTGGAAATCTCCAATCCAAAGATGCTCACAAGGATGGGATTTTTGCTGAGTACTCGTTGGATGGGGGGAAGCTGTGGATGGAGGGTAAATTGTGCGTACCAGACGCCCTGGCCCCCCGAGTGTTAAACTGGTGGCATAAATGGGAGTCCCCTAACGCACATGGCCGTCGACTGTGGTCGATGATTAAACATAGGTTGTTTGGCTCACGGCTATATACTCACTGCATGAAAGTAGCCGCCGGATGCGCCCAATGTGCTGTCTCGACGCCCCCCAGCGCGAAGAAGCACGGCCATCTGAGGCCTCATCCTATTCCGGAGCGCCTCTTTAACAGAGTCACCAGTGATTTCTTCTATCTCGGTGAACTCGATGACGAAGAGTGCCATTGGACGAATAAAAAAGTCAATGGTGTGCTCCTTATTCAGTGCCGTCATTCCGGCTACTTTCAAGTGTTGCCTTGCAACATTGAGTCGATGACTGGCAAGGCTGCCGCCAAATGGTGCGCGCAGACCTGGATGGGAGGTTGGGACGTCCCATCCGAGGTGGTGACGGATTCAGGCAAAGAGTACACCTCCGAATGGTGGAGAGAATTATGTGCTCGCCTTGGAATCCACCACCTCAGATGTGAAATCCACTCGCATCGAGCGCTGCCTGGCGAAAGAGCCGGCCGCTCAATTATTAATACGCTTCGTAAGGAGCTCGCGAGTGAAAAGGATTTCCATTGGATGGAAGTTCTCTTCGCATTGCTTCGCCGCTACCACAACACGCCTTTGTATCATGGCCTTTCTCCAAATGAAATTGTCTTTGGACGAAAGAAGTGTTGGCGGAACATGCCGTTGAATAATCCTCGCCCCTGTAAGGATGCTTCGCTGTTTTTGGACGAAGTCCAACGAGCAGATAAAACTGTGTCGAAATGAATCGAGAAGCATCAAGCTGACTGGCTTTGGGTCCAGAATCAAGGCCGAAAAAACCCCCACAATTTTGAAGTCGATGATCGAGTTTGGCTTCGAAAATCCGAAACCACCCTGGACGGAGATGACAAGCTTCTTCCCTTGTGGGAGGGGCCATTCGCTGTTACAGCGCGTCTTGGTGAGAACAGGTGGAGGATTCGTGTGGATGTCAGCAGGGAAATTGACGTTTCGGGCGATCGCCTCAAGAGAGAGATCCCCTCCCCCAAGGATCGGGTTAAACCCCTTTTTTGGACTACAAAACACTTGTCCTATCGGGTCATCGAAGGGGAGAAGTACGAACTCAAGAGGATTGTTGAAGCAAGACGTGACGCCAAGGGCGAATGGGAATTTCTCTGTGGGTTGAGGGGCTTTGATTCCAGTCACAACAACTGGGAACCAGCCCAATCTTTTGTCCATGGATACACCAAGGGGTTCATCGACTTCCTGAAGAAGCACCCCGAAATTGGTGTACTCCTGACAGACTGTTTGTCGAAACCAGACAGACAAGTGGAGAGCGACGGAAAACGACCTGTGGTGAATCGAGATCCAGCCTTTTACGGCCCTCAGCAGCCACATTCCAGGGCTGATCCGTCGATCCCCCCTCCTGCGGTCAGGCCAGCCCAGGAGCCAAATGAGGACCAAGCTTCAAGTTCGGCTGCTGATTTGCAGCGCCCAAGCCGTACGAGGGCCAGGCCAGACAGGTTAGTGGTCACATGTATTCGTGCTTGGCCGAATTGAGGAAGCCATCCCACCACATTCTGCTCAATCCACTGTTCATTCTTTCTGTTTATGTCATGATGTGGAGAACTGCGAATGTTTGATAATTTGACGTCAATCAATCAATTTTTCTTTGGTCTCCGTTCGGTAGCGTATCGAAAGTCGAAAACCGAAAGCCACGGAGTGTGCTGCCGTGTTCAGAAAAAACCAAACTCAGGCTTAATTCAGGCAGATTCGGGGTAATCTTGTCTCTGTTGGTCTGTGCATCTTTGGAATTTGGCTACTCGTGCAGATGGAAGCAAATGTACATAATCAAAACGCTGGCCAGCGACAGTCGCCCCTTTCAGCCACATTCACCCCTACAGGCACCCCCTGTAGTACTGGCTGCACCAGATGCGACGCCAGGAACGCAGATCTTACCTTCATTTGCTGTGATGCTGAAGCCAAAGTCCAGATTCGGATCCAGATTTCTCAGATTTGTCTTGAATTTCTCAGGTTTGTCCATCATTCTGCCACTGTTGTACGAAACCCAGACGTCAATTGTTCAGACAACCTTCAGATAGGAGTTCTAGGGACTTCTAAAAGCAACCTCTGAAGTTCGTAAGCTTCGTTGTATTTTTGGCACACGCCAATGTGAGCTCAATCCGACCTGAAACTGTCGAAAATGGTGAATCCAAGTGTCTTTGAAAGTGCTGCCCTGGGTCGTTGTGGGTGCCGGAGGGCTCGGGGCCGGCAAGACCAGTGGGGCAGGCACGCGAGGAGTCTCCCTGGATGTTGTTATTGGGGTTGGAACCAGACACTCGGACACCAACGGAGGCGAGAGCAGCGACAACAGAAGCAAGGTCCATGCTGATTGCGGTCCGGCAGAAAATCCCAGTCTATGAAGAAAATTGAGGGGAATTATTCTAAATACATCTGAGTGTCCAAAACTGTCCGAATGAATTTAAATAATCCATTTATGTAAAATTGTATGGCCGATCAGGCCCGCGAGCGCGCGCCAGCGGCAAATGGCGATTCCAGCTAAAATAGCGGAATGCGGCGGATTTACGGGAAATGGACCGCGGAATCGAATCCGGCATATCAGAAATATATAGGAAATATCCTGTGACTGAGCTGCGAGGCGGCAATTCCGCCGAAGCAAAGAAAATGACCAAAATGTAGCCAATCTGGGCAGAATGTCTGAAAATCTGAGCAGATGGGGCTAGCCGCACTTACACTCCCCCTCCAAAAACACACTGGGGTGTGTCGCTACGTCAACGAAGAACGTAGTGCGGGTAAGTCCCAGAAAAACATAGAAATGTAACCTCGATGAGGCGAAATCTGCTTGATCTGACCTGATT
This sequence comes from Eutreptiella sp. 'Long Island Sound 2002', assembly GCA_964036045.1. NCBI lineage: Eukaryota > Euglenozoa > Euglenophyceae > Eutreptiales > Eutreptiaceae > Eutreptiella > Eutreptiella sp. 'Long Island Sound 2002'. The sequence continues at coordinate 9,343,172 of OZ038381.1, forward strand.
TGGGCTGAATTGACACTGAATCAGGCTGGATGAACCTGAAATGAGACGGAATGAGAAGTGACGAACAGTCCTCCGTGCAGTAAAACATTAGGTCATGGGCTAAAAAGCATGTAAACGTATCGAGAATTGATACCAAACCATGCATTGGTTGAGAATGAGGTAGATTATTGATGGATTGAGTGGGGGGATCAAGAATTGGAGTGACATCTCAGCGCTCTGGCACAGTTTCGCTGTCGCGGGCACGCTACGGTGTCCTCGCCGAACTCTACATCGTGTTATCCCGCTTTTCTCGTTCTGAAAAGTACAGCATGTGGCTCAGATTTGGCGCATCTGGTGGATGATCACAAGATTCAGCAAAAATGAGAGTGAATTTGGGCAGAGATGAAGGGGATGAAGCAATCACAGAGCGGTTAAACAAATACACATGTACTCTACAAACCCTAAGTGAACCACCGAAGGTAGAGATGTTCTTCTGTTCACTTAGATCTAAACAGATCTTCGAGGAATGATGGGAGATGACAAGGTAATCAATCTAAATTGTCCTAACATGAATAAATTCCCTGAGATGAAGGTGAAATGAAGCGGAATGTGTACAACTGAAACTACCAACACCTTCGTTTAGACTAAAGTTAATATATATTGTCGTTTATTCAGCTCAATTGTGCTTTCCGGCACGTTGGTTCGCGAGCATCTAACAGATTCTATCAAAATGTGGATCATGTGATGATGCATCATGATGGGACATGCTGGCCCTGGATCCTTGGCATGTAACGCGCCGAAGGTTCGCTGAAGGCACTTTACTGACAGTATATAACTGAGAGACACCGAATTTACAGTGGCCGTGGTGTCAATCGACTTGGACAAGGCCAATCCTTCGATGGAGTCCCACAAGACACTTGGATTCACCATTCTCGACAGTTTCTGGTCGAATTGAGCTCACATTGGCGTGTGCCAAAAATACAACGAAGCTTACGGACTTCAGAGGTTGCTGTTAGAAGTCCCTAGAGCTCCTAGATGAAGATTGTCTGAACAATTGACGTCTGGGTTTCGTACAACAGTGGCAGAATGATGGACAAACCTGAGAAATTCAAGGTAAATTTGAGGATCCTGGATCTGAATCTGGACTTTGGCGTCAGCATCACAGCAAATGAAGGTGAGATCTGAGTTCCTGGCGTCGCCTCTAGAGCAGCCAGTACTACAGGGGTTGCCTGTAGGGGTGAATGTCGCTGCGCAGCGTTTTGATTATGTACATTTGCTTCCATCTGCACGAGTAGCCAAATTCCAAAGATGCACAGACCAACAGAGACAAGATTACCCCGAATCTGCCTGAATTAAGCCTGAGTTTGGTTTTTTCTGAACACGGCAGCACACTCCGTCAGCGTATCTACGCCTTGTCTGCCGAACGGAGACCAAAGAAAAGTTGATTGACGTCAAATTATCAAACATTCGCAGTTCTCCACATCATGACATAAACAGAAAGAATGAACAGTGGATTGAGCAGAATGTGGTAGGATGGCTTCCTCAATTCGGCCAAGCACGAATGCATGTGACCACCAACCTGTCTGGCCTGGCCCTCGTACGGCTTGGGCGCTGCAGATCAGCGGCCGAACTTGAAGCTTGGTCCTCATTTGGCTCCTGGGCTGGCCTGACCGCAGGAGGGGGGATCGACGGATCAGCCCTGGAATGTGGCTGCTGAGGGCCGTAAAAGGCTGGATCTCGATTCACCACAGGTCGTTTTCCGTCGCTCTCCACTTGTCTGTCTGGTTTCGACAAACAATCTGTCAGGAGTACGCCAATTTCGGGGTGCTTCTTCAGGAAGTCAATGAACCCCTTGGTGTATCCATGGACAAAAGATTGGGCTGGTTCCCAGTTGTTGTGACTGGAATCAAAGCCCCTCCACTCACACAGAAATTCCCATTCGCCCTTGGCGTCACGTCTTGCTTCAATAATCCTCTTGAGTTCGTACTTTCCCCCTTCGATTACCCGATCGGACAAGTGTTTTGCAGTCCAAAAAAGGGGATTAACCCGATCCTTGGGGGAGGGGATCTCTCTCTTGAGGCGATCGCCCGAAACGTCAATTTCCCTGCTGACATCCACACGGATCCTCCACCTGTTCTCCCCAAGACGCGCTGTAACAGCGAATGGCCCCTCCCAAAAGGGAAGAAGCTTGTCATCTCCGTCCAGGGTGGTTTCGGATTTTCGAAGCCAAACTCGATCATCGACTTCAAAATTGTGGGGGTTTTTTCGACCTTGATTTTGAACCCAAAGCCAGTCAGCTTGATGCTTCTCGATTAATTTCGACACAGATTTATCTGCTCGTTGGACTTCGTCCAAAAACAGCGAAGCATCCTTACAGGGGCGAGGATTATTCAACGGCATGTTCCACCAACACTTCTTTCGTCCAAAGACAATTTCATTTGGAGAAAGGCCATGATACAAAGGCGTGTTGTGGTAACGGCGAAGCAATGCGAAGAGAACTTCAAGCCAGTGGAAATCCTTCTCACTCGCGAGCTCCTTACGAAGCATATTTATAACAGAGCGGCCGGCTCTTTCGCCAGGCAGCGCTCGATGCGAGTGGATTTCACACCTGAGGTGGTGGATTCCAAGGCGAGCACACAATTCTCTCCACCATTCGGAGGTGTACTCTTTGCCTGAGTCCGTGACCACCTCGGATGGGACGTCCCAGCCTCCCATCCAGGTCTGCGCGCACCATTTGGCGGCAGCCTTGCCAGTCATCGACTCAATGTTGCAAGGCAACACTTGAATGTAGCCGGAATGACGGCACTGAATAAGGAGCACACCATTGACTTTTTTGTTAGTCCAATGGCACTCTTCGTCATCGAGTTCACCGAGATAGAAGAAATCACTGGTGACTCTGTTAAAGAGACGCTCCGGAATAGGATGAGGCCTCAGATGGCCGTGCTTCTTCGCGCTGGGGGGCGTCGAGACAGCACATTGGGCACATCCGGCAGCTACTTTCATGCAATGAGTGTAGAGCCTCGATCCAAACAACCTATGCTTAATCATCGACCACAGTCGACGGCCATGTGCGTGGGGGGACTCCCATTTATGCCACCAGTTTAACACTCGGGGGGCTAGGGCGTCTGGCACACACAATTTACCCTCCATCCACAGCTTCCCCCCATCCAACGAGTACTCTGCAAAAATCCCATCCCTGTGAGCATCTTTGGATTTGAGATTTCCAAAGACCTCTTTAAACATGGGATCCTGCAGGTAATCGGACGTCCAGTCACGGATGATCAGGGAATCCTTAGGCAGGGGTGGAGTTTTGGCCGGATCTCGTCGCTTAATGCCCTCGATCAACCGAAATCGACTTACTTGTCGGGTATAATCAAACCGTTTCACACTCCCTGAGGAGGGATCGGTGACTTTTTCCACGACTTTCAGTGTTTTGGTGCAGATCTCGTGAGCATGCGCCGGATCTGTGATGGCCGTGATGTCGTGACACGGCAATGCGTGCTGTTTAACAGCGCACTGCATGCATGCACGTCGAATGAGTTTCTTTTCTTCCTGATCCCATTCGATGATTACATGGCGGTCCTGCTCCGTACCATGGATGTTGGTACTTTGCAGCCCCTCTGAGGCGGGGTAAGCCCATCGGCTCAGAGCATCCGCTACCGTGTTATGTTTTCCAGGCAAATACGACACATGGAGGTCAAACAGAGAGAGAAATTCGTGCCATCTGGCCCGTCGACCAGCTGGGCTCGCGACAGTATCAATGTGTTCAGTGGCCCAATACTCCAGAGATCGATGATCCGTCAGGACCTCGACTCGATTGGTGCCAACCCACGATTGGTACTTTTTTAAAGCACAGATGATGGCGTACGTTTCTTGCTCACGCGGCGACCATTGCATTTGGCGTGGGGCTAGCTTCCGTGACCAAAATGCAAGAGGGTAATGATCGCCGGTGGCTTCATCAACCTGTTCAAGGACAGCTCCGATCGCGTACCTAGAAGCGTCGGTTCTAATGTAAAAGGGTCGGTCAAATTGGGGCACATGCAACGTGGCGACTTCGCAGAGGGCTGCCTTCAAGTGATGGAAGGCCTCCTCGCACTCGTCAGTCCACTTGACACGAACCTTTGAACCTGCCTTGCCTGCATCTCTCCCTACCTTCAATAATTCAGTGAGGGGGGCAGCAAATTTGGCATAATTCGGCACAAAAGTGTGGTAAAAATTGCAACAACCCAGGAATCCTCTCAACTCCGTCATCGTCTCAGGGCGCTTCCACTTCTGAATAGCGACGAGCTTCCCTGGACTGGGTCGTCGAGTGCCATTCTCTAGGAGAGAACCACAAAATTCGACTGATTTTAAAAATAATTTTCCCTTCTTTGGCCCACAAATCAGCTGATTGGCATCAAGAATGTCCAAAACTTGGTTCAGCTGCTTCTCATGTAGGGCCACCAGCTCGGCTTCGGTCAGTCCCTCCCCCTCCGTCGCGATGATTATGTCATCTATGTACACACTCACGAAGGCACGAAGCTCAGGATGGGTTGTGAACAGCACATCCTCCATCATTCTTTGAAAAAATGAGGGGGCGTTCTTCAGCCCCATGGGCATGACAGTCCATTGGACTGGGCCACATGGCGTGCACATACAAGTGAGAGGTCTGCTGTCCTTCCTCAACGGCATTCGGTGAAAGCCGTGACGGAGATCCAGCACAGAGAACAAACGACCTCTTGCCCTCTTGGCGATTTCCTCCTCAATGAGGGGCAGGGGGTGTGAGTCCGCCTTGGTTTCGGCGTTGAGATTGCGAAAATCAACAACCATTCGCCAACCATCTATGGTGTTCTGGTCTGCAGGCGGTGGCTTCGGGACTGTGAAGGGTGAACAGCACCATTCGCTGGTCATACAACCCTCAAGCCAACCAAATTCCCTGAGATTTCTCTCAATGATTTTTCTGAGAATCTCATGTTTGTGTCCATGATTTTCATAAGGGCGCTGTTTTTTTGCCTTGTACCCTTCACGAAGCTCGATGAAGGCTTCACCGAACTGCCCACGGACAGGGGGGTCCTTGATCAACTTTCCTGAAAGGGTTGTATCCTTCCGTTCCTCAAAAATCTTTTCTCTTGACTTTGAACACAATTCAGTGTCCACCTGATCGCCAGGAATTACTGTCGAAAAAACTTTGGCGACTTCTTCGGCTTTGGCAGGAAGAATCTTCTTACGGATGTCCCTAAACAGGTCCGTATCCACTGCCTCTTGAAGATAGGTGGGTCTTGTGTCGAAATCCCAGAGATTTTCCTCGTGATCCAGCTCCTCGAAAGGATCCATGAAAGCTTCCACAGAGGGTTTTTCATAAAAAACTCTGAATTTGCGGCGCGATTGGAGATTTTTCCTCGCCCGTGCACTGAAGATTCTTTTCGATGTCGACCGTATTGGGGAAGAGGGAGACGAGGCGGATCCATTGGACGTTGAATCACCTTGGGTATCTGACGAACAAAAATCAGAAAAAATAGATTCATCATCAGTACCACGCTCAACCTCAGATTCAGACCCAACACAGGAATCTGTACCAGAATCAGCAGAATTAGAGTCAGAAAGCTTTCCATCCACCAGGAATGCAAGCGAACTCCAGGACCGCTGTGGCAGGGGACCTGTGTCGTCCCTGGCATACAGCTTAATCTTCCTGGGAAGTTCGATGTAATCTACACAAATGTCTTGTAATTCCTGAAACCAAGGCTTGTCGTCCCACAAGGGCACAACTAAAATTGCCTGGGTCTTATCTTGCTTGATTTTGTGGATGACCTGCTGGATTAAGTGAAACGGAGGATTAATCCACAACTTCTTGTCCCATTTGTGGGTCCAAGCGTCGCTGAAGTGCTTATCAAAGCGCTTGTTCGTACGGTTAGCAAAGGCATCATACTGTGGCCAAAAAGAATGATGTTCATGAAAGTATTCACAAATTGCATCGCGCCATTTGTCGACAACTCTGTAGGATGAAGAGTGCCAGCGCGAGGGGCGTCGTGGCTGGGAGTCCCTACGAAGACATTCTAACTCTTGGGAGTAATCGGCACTCCCATTCACCTCTGCAATGGTGACATCTTCACCAAATTTTGGTGTCACCTTTTGCTTCAAAAATTCTTCTGCACTTTTAAACCCTGCGTGCAAAAAACGAAATTCAGGACGCTCCAAGGGACCTGACTCCAGCAAAAAACAACGACGATGACCTACGGGCGCTACCCTGTTCTTGCGAAGCCAAGGATGCCCCAAATAAAGGTCATACTTTATGTCAGCACGGTAGAAGTAGTCATCCTTAAGGACAACTTCTTCCACATTTTGCTCTTCCCAAAGGTCTTGAGCGACCAAATGGGTGGATATATAACAACCGCGTTGCCCACCTGCGAGAGAATGTCCAGAAACTCCCTCGAGGGTAACAGGATGAGGCGATTCAAACACGCAGTCGTCGGGTAAGAATGCATTGGATTGGAGATTTACCTCTGATCCATTATCACACAAACAGGTGGCGAGGTGGAAATTTCCCTTGCAATCAGAGACCCACAGCTTTGTGACAAACTGACGAGCCCTGTGCTTGGACTGTACACCAATCTCGTCCACTACAACAGAAGGATCCGCTGCCGGATCCAGGGGAGAGGAGACAAGCGACCCTACATCAAGTAATGGTCGATCTGGAATTTGGGGATCATGCCTGAAATCGCCTGGGGAGGGGCGATTTTCGTGGCTCCCCTAGGCGTTCTGACCTCCAGCGGCTGCGTTAACATTGTGAACACAGCCTGTTTCGTCGATCCATTCATCTTGGAACGGATCATCCGCTGGATTCAGAGCATTTTCGGCGTAATCTCGATCCGCATCAGACACCTGGTCTGCACCTGAGACCTGATCCACACGATGGTTGCCCTTTCCTCGTCCACGGCCACGGCCGCCGGATGATGGGCCACCATCGTCGCCACGCCCTCTGCCCTTACCAGAGAAGGGGGTTCCCGAAGGATTTCCCTTACCTTTACCCTGTGATCCTGGAGCATTTCCTTTATTTGTACCGGATTGAGGGGTTTGGCCTGGATTTCGATTTCCGCCTCCGGCGTTGACATTGGGACCTGTCTGGCCGGTCGGCTGTCCACCGGAGCCGGATGGAGTCCGATTCCCTTTGCCTTGGGACCCGCCAGGGCCTCCAGTATTTTTGTTCCCACCGGAGGGAGTCGAATTACCCTTTCCCCCCTTGGCACCATGCACCTGTCTGTCATTCCTGTCTGAATTCTGAGGATTACTGACATTTTCACCAATCACCTTGTGATCGTAAGCAGACCATCGGTGATTAGCAGTGGAATGCGTCTTAGCTCGGTTCGTAGAACCTAGAAGAAGGCAGATGCTACAATGATCCTGAACATTCCGGGTGTCATTCACCTTTTTGTTGCCCTTTTGGGCCCCATTTTGGGTGTTTTGCTGGGTATTCCTGTTTCCCCCAAGACCCTCATGGAAATTTTGATTGGCGGCGTCAGCGAGCCTCTCAACCTCTTCCCACAGTTCCTGCGGAGTAAACGAAAACACCCAGTTCCTGGCCTTCAGGCGAGTGCCATGGAAACTTACTCCCCTGTTGAGGACTTGGACAAACAAGTCCCGATCCTCGTGTTCATTAAACTTGATTTTCCACGTGTTTTCAGTGAATTTCACCTTGGTAAACGACGTGGGGGAGCACTTTTGAAGTGCCTCCCTGACGGTAAACCGGTTGGCCGATGCGTCAAAGCCATCGATCTCCGCCCACCAGGTCTTGACCTTTTCTTCGGACTGTCGATTCCGAAGGGTGGCGGCGGTATCTGAGGGGATCTTGTCAAAAATCAGATTTTTCAGCTCGGCACTAGAAAATTTTTCGCCTGAATGTTCAGATTCTTCTACGAGATTCCAGAAGCGCTGTCTCTTGTCTTGCACTTCGTGCAAGATTAATCGAGAGAACGAAGGAAAATTCTTCAACATCTGGTGGTAATGGTCCTCTGGCAGTCGAGATCCACGTACCTCCAACTGTTCCCACACCTCATCAAAGGTAAGGGGGGAACTTGAATCCTCACGATCACTCCAGGTTCTGAGCCAAGTGTTGGCCGGCGCTCCCTCAAGGCAGTCCAGGAGGGCCATCAGGAACTGATCATCCTGGAGCTTTTGAGTCTTAACCCACAGTTTAAATTCCCGTTGGAACTGAGGCCAACGTCTGGGGTTTCCATTATACTTCGGTTGCTTGGCAACCTGACGAAGTCGCAATGAAGTGGGATTTAGGAGTGAATCCAGCCAAACACCGGCCGTAATGGCAGACACCTTGGCGGCATCATTAGCCACACCAGCTCCGGCGAGGGTCTGGGCGAGCAACATCTGGGCAATTGCATTGGAATCAACAGCAGGAAGGGTAGTACGGGAGGCAGTTCTTTTGGCATTCTGAACCTCAGTCCTAGCCTTCGCCGATCTACTCTGTGATCGAGAGATTGTAACCCTTTCCTTTAGCTTAGTCCTGCTGATCCGTGCATCGGTGGTCTTAGAGTCCACCGAAGGAGCAATCGAAAAAATTTCTGTCGCCTCCTCCGACGGTTCTGTTGTCTGATCCACCGATGATGCACCCTCAGACCTCATGTGGGTCTTAAAAAGATCTTTAATTCCCAGCGTCTGAATGATGAGTTGCATTTGATCTTTGAGCAATTGGAGCTCAGAGTCTCGCTGAGATCTGCAAGAGCAGTCGGCAGGACAGTACATACCGTGTCCTGAAGGGCCTGAGCAGGCTGTCGGACCGCTAATCTCAGTGGTTCGCAGCCAGGAGTCCACTTGGGGAACTCCTTCAGTCCTAATTTCCAGGCTTGCCTGCCTAGCTGCCTCTAAAATTCCTTCCTCAACCGCGGCGGCTAGATCGTCGCGGATGGAAACAGAGGGATGAGGGGCGGAGGGCCCGGCAACAGGTGCCTTGGTCTTCTCCTTCGGGAAGGGACTTGCCTCCCAGATCTGCAAGAAAATGGCAAAAGATTCATCTTCTTGAGAACACCACCACATCCTGGTATTAATTTCTTCTTGAAGGAGGAAAAAATATTCAAATAAAAATTCAGAGGCGATTCTCTCTTGTCCTATCAGCTTAGACGTGGCTAATAGACACAAGGCCTCAAGCGCCTCAAGGTTACGGGCCACTTCCGAAGACAAATGGTTGTCCCATTGTGCCCATGAGGCTGGTCGATTATAGGTTGGTACCTCACCTGGACCACCCATCTCAATGTCGTCAATGTCGGCATCGATGGTCTCGAAATGTGGACATTGGTAGGGAGTATTAGTACCTGCCAAGTCCGTAAGCTCCACCGGAGCGTTGCCATTAGCGTAAGCTGGGAGATTCCAGCTGCTTGATGGCCAATTTCGACTGGGATCTTGATTGTAATCTGGGCCTCCACAGCTGCTGATTTGTGTCCTTCTTGGGCAATTTGGGCTTGCGCAAGGCATTCCTCTCAAGGCCTCGTTCGCACAGCACCACGGGAGCGTGATCGTTACGTCTCCGGAGGTGGCGGAGTCTACGGGGACATACTGAGGGGCTAGCTGTGGTTGGGACACCAAAGGAACAACATTCAGGTAGCCTCTGCTACCATGAAAGTGCTGCCCTGGGTCGTTGTGGGTGCCGGAGGGCTCGGGGCCGGCAAGACCAGTGGGGCAGGCACGCGAGGAGTCTCCCTGGATGTTGTTATTGGGGTTGGAACCAGACACTCGGACACCAACGGAGGCGAGAGCAGCGACAACAGAAGCAAGGTCCATGCTGATTGCGGTCCGGCAGAAAATCCCAGTCTATGAAGAAAATTGAGGGGAATTATTCTAAATACATCTGAGTGTCCAAAACTGTCCGAATGAATTTAAATAATCCATTTATGTAAAATTGTATGGCCGATCAGGCCCGCGAGCGCGCGCCAGCGGCAAATGGCGATTCCAGCTAAAATAGCGGAATGCGGCGGATTTACGGGAAATGGACCGCGGAATCGAATCCGGCATATCAGAAATATATAGGAAATATCCTGTGACTGAGCTGCGAGGCGGCAATTCCGCCGAAGCAAAGAAAATGACCAAAATGTAGCCAATCTGGGCAGAATGTCTGAAAATCTGAGCAGATGGGGCTAGCCGCACTTACAGTCTTGTGGGACTCCATCGAAAGATTGGCCTTGTCCAAGTCGATTGACACCACCGCCACTGTAAATTCGGTGTCTCTCAGTTATATACTGTCAGTAAAGCGCCTTCAGCGAACCTTCGGCGCGTTACATGCCAAGGATCCAGGGCTATCATGTCCCATCATGATGCATCATCACATGATCCACATTTTCAATGAATCTGTTGGATGCTCGCGAACCAACGTGCCGGAAAGCACAATTGAGCTGAATAAACGACAATATATATTAACTTTAGTCTAAACGAAAGTGTTAGTAGTTTCAGTTCTAGACATTCCGCTTCATTTCACCTCCATCTTAGGGAATTTCCGCATTTTAGGACAATTCAGATTGATTTCCTTGTCATCTCTTCACATTCCTCGAAGATCTGTTTAGATCTAAGTGCACAGAAGACCATCTCTTCCTTCAATGGTTCACTTAGGGTCTGTAGACTACATTTGTATTTGTTTTTCCTCTCTGTGATTGTTTAATCTCCTTCATCTCTGCCCAAATTCATTCTCATTTTGCTGAATGTTGTGATCATCCACCAGATGCGCCAATTCTGAGCCACATGCTGTACTTTTCAGAACGGGAAAAGCGGGACTAACACGATGTAGAGTTCGGCGAGGACACCGTAGCGTGCCCGCGACAGCGAAACTGTGCCAGAGCGCTGAGATGTCACTCCAATTCTTGATCCCCCCACACAATCCACCAATAATCTACCTCATTCTCAACCAATGCATGGTTTGGTATCGATTCTCGATACGTTTACATGCTTTTTAGCCCTTGACCTAATGTTTTACTGCATGGAGGACTGTTCGTCACTTCTCATTCTGTCTCATTTCAGGTTCATCCACCCTGATTCAGTGCCAATTCAGCCCAAATCAGGTCAGATCAAGCAGATTTCGCCCCATCGAGGCTACATATCTATTTTTTTCTGGGACTTACCCGCACTACGTTCTTCGTTGACGTAGCGACACACCCCAGTGTGTTTTTGGAGGGTGAGTGTAAGTGCGGCTAGCCCCATCTGCTCAGATTTTCAGACATTCTGCCCAGATTGGCTACATTTTGGTCATTTTCTTTGCTTCGGCGGAATCGCCGCCTCGCAGCTCAGTCACAGGATATTTCCTATATATTTCTGATATGCCGGATTTGATTCCGCGGTCCATTTCCCGTAAATCCGCCGCGTTCCGCTATTTTAGCTGGAATCGCCATTTGCCGCTGACGCGCGCTCGCGGGCCAGATCGGCCAAACATTTTTACATAATTGGATTATTTAAATCTTTTCAGACAGTTTTGGACACTCAGATGTATTTAGAATAATCCGCCTCAATTTTCTTCATAGACTGGGATTTTCTGCCGGACCACAATCAGCATGGACCTTGCTTCTGTTGTCGCTGCTCTCGCCTCCGTTGGTGTTCGAGTATCCGGTTCTACCCCCAATAACAACATCCAGGGAGACTCCTCGCGTGCCTGCCCCACTGGTCTTGCCGGCCCCGAGCCCTCCGGCACCCTCAACGACCCAGGGCAGCACTTTCAGCGCTCTGTCGAGCTGGCTTTGCGCGCTGTGGGGGCGGCACGAGGGCGCCCGGGCTGGGGCGCCTTCTGCCTGGGTGTGGGGCGTCCGGGGTCGGGCGCTCTCCCGGGCCCAACTGCCCGCCCTCTGGGCGGGCTGCCGGGGCCCAATACCCACTGGCTGTGGGAGCGGGGGGGTGCGGGCTTGGGGACCCGTCACCAACCCCACAGCACGCGCTCTTGCGAGCTGGCTTTGCGCGCTGTGGGGGCGGCATGAGGGTGCCCGCGGGGGGCGCCTCTTGCCTGGGTGTGGGGCGTCCGGGGTCGGGCGCTCTCCCAGCCCCGACTGCCCGCCCTCTGGGCGGGCTGCCGGGGCCCACTACCCACTGGCTGTGGGTTCGGGGGGGTGCGGGCGTGGGGACCCGTCACCAACCCCACAGCGCGCGCTCTTGCGAGCTGGCTTTGCGCGCTGTGGGGGCGGCATGAGGGTGCCCGGGGGGGCGCCTCCTGCCTGGGTGTGGGGCGTCCGGGGTCGGGCGCTCTCCCAACCCCGACTGCCCGCCCTCTGGGCGGGCTGCCGGGGCCCACTACCCACTGGCTGTGGGTGCGGGGGTGTGCGGGCGTGGGGATCCGTCACAAACCCCACAGCGCGCGCTCTTGCGAGCTGGCTTTGCGCGCTGTGGGGGCGGCATGAGGGTGCCCGGGGGGGGCGCCTCCTGCCTGGGTGTGGGGCGTCCGGGGTCGGGCGCTCTCCCAGCCCCGACTGCCCGCCCTCTGGGCGGGCTGCCGGGGCCCACTACCCACTGGCTGTGCGTGCGGGGGGGTGCGGGCGTGGGGACCCGTCACCAACCCCACAGCGCGCGCTCTTGCGAGCTGGCTTTGCGCGCTGTGGGGGCGGCATGAGGGTGCCCGGGGGGGCGCCTCCTGCCTGGGTGTGGGGCGTCCGGTGTCGGGCGCTCTCCCACCCCCGACTGCCCGCCCTCTGGGCGGGCTGCCGGGGCCCACTACCCACTGGCTGTGGGTGCGGGGGGATGCGGGCGTGGGGACCCGTCACCAACCCCACAGCGCGCGCCCTTGCGAGCTAGCTTTGCGCGCCGTTGGGGCGGCATCAGGGTGCCCGGGGGGGCACCTCTTGCCTGGGTGTGGGGCGTCCGGGGTCGGGCGCTCTCCCACTCCCGACTGCCCGACCTCTGGGCGGGCTGCTGGGGCCCACTACCCACTGGCTGTGGGTGCGGGGGGGTGCGGGCGTGGGGACCCGTCACCAACCCCACAGCGCGCGCTCTGTCGAGCTGGCTTTGCGCGCTGTGGGGGCGGCACGAGGGCGCCCGGGCTGGGGCGCCTTCTGCCTGGGTGTGGGGCGTCCGGGGTCGGGCGCTCTCCCGGGCCCAACTGCCCGCCCTCTGGGCGGGCTGCCGGGGCCCACTACCCACTGGCTGTGGGAGCGGGGGGGTGCGGGCTTGGGGACCCGTCACCAACCCCACAGCGCGCGCTCTTGCGAGATGGCTTTGCGCGCTGTGGGGGCGGCATGAGGGTGCCCGGGGGGGGCGCCTCCTGCCTGGGTGTGGCACGTCCGGGGTCGGGCGCTCTCCCGGCCCCGACTGCCCGCCCTCTGGGCGGGTTGCCGGGGCCCACTACCCAGTGGCTCCGGGTGCGGGGGGGTGCGGGCGTGGGGACCCGTCAACAACCCCACAGCGCGCGCTCTTGCGAGCTGGCTTTGCGCGCCGTGGGGGCGGCACGATGGCGCCCGGGGGGGGCGCCTCCTGCCGGGGTGTGGGGCGTCCGGGGTCGGGCGCTCTCCCAACCCCGACTGCCCGCCCTCTGGGCGGGCTGCGGGGGCCCACTACCCACTGGCTCTGGGTGCGGGGGGATGCGGGCGTGGGGACCCGTCACCAACCCCACAGCGCGCGCTCTTGCGAGCTGGCTTTGCGCGCTGTGGGGGCGGCATGAGGGTGCCCGGGGGGGGCGCCTCTTGCCTGGGTGTGGGGCGTCCGGGGTCGGGCGCTCTCCCACCCCCAACTGCCCGCCCTCTGGGCGGGCTGCCGGGGCCCACTACCCACTGGCTGTGGGTGCGGGGGGGTGCGGGCGTGGGGACCCGTCACCAACCCCACAGCGCGCGCTCTTTCGAGCTGGCTTTGCGCGCTGTGGGGGCGGCACGAGGGCGCCCGGGGGGGGGCGCCTCCTGCCTGGTTGTGGGGCGTCCGGGGTGGGGCGCTCTCCCACCCCCGACTGCCCGCCCTCTGGGCGGGCTGTCGGGGCCCACTACCCACTGGCTGAGGGTGCGGGGGGGTGCGGGCGTGGGGACCCGTCACCAACCCCACAGCGCGCGCTCTTTCGAGGTGGCTTTGCGCGCTGTGGGGGCGGCACGAGGGCGCCCGGGGGGGGCGCCTCTTGCCTGGATGTGGGGCGTCCGGGGTCGGGCGCTCTCCCACCCCCACTGCCCGCCTTCAGGGCGGGCTGCCTGGGCCCACTAACCACTGGCTGTGGGTGCGGGGGGGTGCGGGCGTGGGGACCCGTCACCAACCCCACAGCGCGCGCTCTTGCGAGCTGGCTTTGCGCGCTTTGGGGGCGGCATGAGGGTGCCCGCGGGGGGCGACTCTTGCCTGGATGTGGGGCGTCCGGGGTCGGGCGCTCTCCCACCCCCGACTGCCCGCCCTCTGGGCGGGCTGTCGGGGCCCACTACCCACTCGCTGTGGGTGCGGGGGGGTGCGGGCGTGGGGACCCGTCACCGACCCCACAGCGCGCGGTCTTTCGAGCTGGCTTTGCGCGCTCTGGTGGCGGCACGAGGACGCCCGGGGGGGCACCTCCTGCCTCGGTGTGGGGCGTCCGGGGTCGGGCGCTCTCCTGGCCCCGACTGCCCGCCCTCTGGGCGGGCTGCCGGGGCCCACTACCCACTGGCTGTGGGTGCGGGGGGGTGCGGGCGTGGGGACCCGTCACCAACCCCACAGCGCGCGCTCATTCGAGCTGGCTTTGCGCGCTGTGGGAGCGGCATGAGGGTGCCCGGGGGGGCGCCTCCTGCCTGGGTGTGGGGCGTCCGGGGTCGGGCGCTCTCCCACCCCCGACTGCCCGCCCTCCGGGCGGGCTACCGGGGCCCACTACCCACTGGCTGTGGGTGCCGGGGGGTGCGTGCGTGGGGACCCGTCACAAACCCCACAGCGCGATCTCTTGCGAGCTGGCTTTGTGCGCTGTGGGGGCGGCATGAGGGTGCCCGGGGGGGGCGCCTCCTGCCTGGGTGTGGGGCGTCCGGGGTCGGGCGCTCTCCCACCCCCGACTGCCCGCCCTCTGGGCGGGCTGCCGGGGCCCACTACCCACTGGCTGTGGGTGCGGGGGGCAGCGGGTGTGGGGATCCGTCACCAGCTCCACAGCGCGCGCTCTTTCGAGCTGGCTTTGCGCGCTATGGGGGCGGCACGAGAGCGCCCGGGGGGGGGGGGCGCCTCCTGCCTGGGTCTGGGGCGTCCGGTGTTGGACGCTCTCCCACCCCCGACTGCCCGCCCTCTGGGCGGGCTGCCGGGGCCCACTACCAACTGGCTGTGGGTGCGGGGGGGTGCGGGCGTGGGGATCCGTCACTAACCCCACAGCGCGCGCTCTTGCGAGCTGGCTTTGCGCGCTGTGGGGGCGGCATGAGGGTGCCCGGGGGGGCGCCTCTTGCCTGGGTGTGGGGCGTCCGGGGTCGGGCGCTCTCCCACTCCCGACTGCCCGCCCTCTGGGCGGGCTGCCGGGGCCCACTACCCAGTGGCTGTGGGTGCGGGGAGGTGCGGGCGTGGGGACCCGTCACCAACCCCACAGCGTGCACTCTGTCGAGCGGGCTTTGCGCGCTGTGGGGGCGGCACGAGGGCGCCCGGGGGGGGGGGCGCCTCTTGCCTGGGTGTGGGGCGTCCGGGGTCGGGCGCTCTCCAACCCCCAACTGCCCGCCCTCTGGGCGGGCTGCCGGGGCCCACTAACCACTGGCTGTGGGTGCCGGGGGGTGCGGGCGTGGGGACCCGTCACCAACCCCACAGCGCGCGCTCTTTCGAGCTGGCTTTGCGCGCTGTGGGGGCGGCACGAGGGCGCCCGGGGGGGGGGGGGCGCCTCCTGCCTGGTTGTGGGGCGTCCGGTGTCGGGCGCTCTCCCACCCCGGAGTGCCCACCCTCTAGGCGGGCTGCCGGGGCCCACTACCCACTGGCTGTGGGTGCGGGGGGATGCGGGCGTGGGGACCCGTCACAAACCCCACAGCGCGCGCTCTTGCCAGCTGGCTTTGCGCGCTGTGGGGGCGGCATGAGGGTGCCCGGGGGGGGCGCCTCTTGCCTGGGTGTGGGGCGTCCGGGGTCGGGCACTCTCCCACTCCCCACTGCCCGCCCTCTCGGCGGGCTGCCGGGGCCCACTACCCACTGGCTGTGGGTGCGGGGGGCTGCGGGCGTGGGGACCCGTCACCAACCCCACAGCGCGCGCTCTTGCCAGCTGGCTTTGCGCGCTGTGTGGGCGGCATGAGGGTGCCCGGGGGGGCGCCTCCTGCCTGGGTGTGGCGCGTCCGGGGTCGGGCGCTCTCCCACCCCCGACTGCCGGCCCTCTGGGCGGGCTGCCGGGGCCCACTAACCACTGGCTGTGGGTGCGGGGGGCTGCGGGCGTGGAAACCCGTCACCAACCCCACAGCGCGCGCTCTTGCGAGCTGGCTTTGCGCGCTGTGGGGGCGGCATGAGGGTGCCCGCGGGGGGCGCCTCTTGCCTGGGTGTGGGGCGTCCGGGGTCGGGCGCTCTCCCACCCCCGACTGCCCGCCCTCTGAGCGGGCTGCCGGGGCCCACTACCCACTGGCTGTGGGTGCGGGGGGGTGCGGGCGTGGGGACCCGTTACCAACCCCACAGCGCGCGCTCTTGCGAGCTGGCTTTGCGCGCTGTGGGGGCGGCACGAGGGCGCCCGGGGGGGCATCTCCTGCCTCGGTTTGGGGCGTCTGGGGTCGGGCGCTCTCCCGGCCCCGACTGCCCGCCCTCTGGGCGGGCTGCCGGGGCCCACTACCCACTGGCTCCGAGTGCGGGGGCTGCGGGCGTGGGGACCCGTCACCAACCCCACAGCGCGCGCTCTTGCAAGCTGGCTTTGCGCGCTGTGGAGGCGGCATGAGGGTGCCCGGGGGGGGCGCCTCCTGCCTGGGTGTGGGGCGTCCGGGGTAGGGCGCTCTCCCACCCCTGACTGCCCGCCCTCTGGGCGGGCTGCCGGGGCCCACTACCCACTGGCTGTGGGTGCGGGGGGGTGCGGGCGTGGGGACCCGTCACCAACCCCACAGCGCGCGCTCTTACGAGCTGGCTTTGCGCGCTGTGGGGGCGGCACGAGGGCGCCCGGGGGGGGGCGCCTCCTGCCTGGGTCTGGGGCGTCCGGGGTCGGGCGCTCTCCCACCCCCGACTGCCCGCCCTCTGGGCGGGCTGCCGGGGCCCACTACCCATTGGCTGTGGGTGCGGGGGGTTGCGGGCGTGGGGACCCGTCACCAACCCCACCGCGCGCGCTCTTGCGAGCTGGCTTTGCGCGCTGTGGGGGCGGCACGAGGGCGCCCGGGGGGGGTGCCTCTTGCCTGGGTGTGGGGCGTCCGGGGTCGGGCGCTCTCCCAGGCCCGACTGCCTGCCCTCTGGGCGGGCTGCCGGGGCCCATTACCCACTGGCTGTGGGTGCGGGGGGGTGCGGGCGGGGGGACCCGTCACCAACCCCACAGCGCGCGCTCTTTCGAGCTGGCTTTGCGCGCTGTGGGGGCGGCACGAGGGCGCCTGGGGGGGGGCGCCTCCTGCCTGGGTGTGGGGCGTCCGGTGTCGGGCGCTCCCCCACCCCCGACTGCCCGCCCTCTGGGCGGACTGCCGGGGCCCACTACCCACTGGCTGTGGGTGTGGGGGGGTGCAGGCGTGGGGACCCATCACAAACCCCACAACGCGCGCTCTTGCGAGCTGGCTTTGCGCGCTGTGGGGGCGGCATGAGGGTGCCCGGGGGGGGCGCCTCCTGCCTGGGTGTGGGGCGTCCGGGGTCAGCCGCTCTCCCACCCCCCACTGCCCGCCCTCTGGGCGGGCTGCCGGGGCCCACTACCCACTGGCTGTGGGTGCGGGGGGGGGCGGGCGTGGGGACCCGTCACCAACCCCACAGCGCGCACTCTTGCGAGCTGGCTTTGCGCGCTGTGGTGGGGGGCATGAGGGTGCCCGGGGGGGCGCCCCCTGCCTGGGTGTGGGGCCTCCGGGGTCAGGCGCTCTCCCACCCCCGACTGCCCGCCCTCTGGACGGGCTGCCGGGGCCCACTACCCACTGGCTGTGGGTGCGGGGGGGTGCGGGTGTGGGGACCCGTCACCAACCCCACAGCGCGCGCTCTTTCGAGCTGGCTTTGCGCGCTGTGGGGGCGGCACGAGGGCGCCCGGGGGGGCGCCTCCTGCCTGGGTGTGGGGCGTCCGGGGCCGGGCGCTCTCCCACCCCCCACTGCCCGCCCTCTGGGCGGGCTGCCGGGGCCCACTACCCACTGGCTGTGGGTGCGGGGGGGGTGCGGGCGTGGGGACCCGTCACCAACCCTTCAGCGGGCGCTCCTGCGAGCTGGCTTTGCGCGCTGTGGGGGCGGCATGATGGTGCCCAGGGGGGGCGCCTCTTGCCTGGGTGTGGGGCGTCCGGGGTCGGGCGCTCTCCCACCCCCGACTGCCCGCCCTCTGGGCGGGCTGCCGGGGCCCACTACCCACTGGCTCCGGGTGCGGGGGGGTGCGGGCGTGGGGACCCGTCACCAACCCCTCAGCGCGCGCTCTTGCGAGATGGCTTTGCGCGCTGTGGGGGCGGCATGACGGTGCCCGGGGGGGGCTCCTCTTGCCTGGGTGTGGGGCGTCCGGGGTCGGGCGCTCTCCCACCCCCGACTGCCCGCCCTTCGGGCGGGCTGCCGGGTTGCTGTGTGTGTGCGTGCCCTGCTTGGCCGGGTCGGGCGGGCCGGCCTCCCGGGCGCGTTTTGGTGCGCCTCACCTTTCCTTTGGCCTTTCTTGCTTCGCTCTTTGCTTGTTCCGCCCCCTCCGGGCTGGGGTTGCCCTGTTTGTGCTTGTTGTTGGGTTTTTTGTGTTTTTTTTTGTTGCTTTTTCCCTTCTCCCCCTTGCTGCGCCCCCGTTGTGTCCTGCTTTGCGCGTTTTCCGGCCCCGGGTGCCCTGGGCCTTGGCGTCTTGTCCCCCCCCCCCTTTTTTTTTTAATTCCCTCCCCCCCCTCGGTGCGCCCAGTTGTCTCCTGCTTTGCGTGTTTTCCGGCCTGGGGTGCCCTGGGCCTTGGCGTCTTGTTGCCCCCCCCCCCCTTTGTTTTTTGTTTTTTGCCCCCCCCCCCTCCCTGTTGTCTCTGGCGTTTCTTGCTTTCCGGTTGCCTTTGGCCTCTGCGCCCCCCCACCCCTTTTTTTTTCTCGTCCTGCTGCTTTTTTTTTTTTACTGCTGCGCGTCTGCTGTGTGTGTTCTGGGCTGCCGTGCTGTGTGTTCCCTGTCCTGCCCGTTCGTTGTGCTGTGCGCGTCGTCTGTGCTGTTTCTGGTGGCCGGTGTTGTTGGTTCCTGGTGTCACTGCCTTTTGTTGGGGGTCTGCTGGTGGCTCTGGTTGCCCGGCGTTGTCGTTTGGTGGTGTGTGTCGGCTCTGGTGCCCGTGTCTGGTCTGGCCGTCGCTGGGCGTCCTCCCCGTGGTGTCCCGTTCCCCTGTGCTGTGTCCTGTGGTGCTGTGCTGCCGTGTGGTGCTGTGCTGTGGTGCCCTGTCTTCTTTTTTTTTTTTTTTTCTCCCTGCTGGTGGCGCTGGTGTCCTGTTGTTCCCCGCTGGTTCTGGGCTCCGGGCCGGTTCCGGGTCGTTTTTGTTTCTGCGCTCTGCCTGTGCGGTGCTGTGCTGGTGTGCCTGCGCCGTTGCTCTCTGTTCGGTGCTCTCTTGCCCTCGCGGGGCTGGCTGGTGTTTTGTGTTGTAGCTTGTTGTGTTTGTGTGTTTGCTGTTGGGCCTGGCTGTCCTCTGTTGTCTCCTGGTGGGCCCTGGTGGCTCCTGGTGTCGTGTCTCGGTGGCGTGCTGTGGTGTGTCCCTGGGTGCTGTGCTGCGCCGTGTTGCTGCGCGTTGTGCCGCCTGGCGTTGCGTTGTTGTGCGCTGTGTTGTTTCGTTTTGCTCCGCTTGGTGCTGCCGCGCGCTGTGTTGTGTCCTGGGGCGCTGTCCTTCGTCTTGGGGTCCTGTGCCTTCTGGCGCCGTGTTTTGTCTTGTCCCCCCGCGCTGTGTGTGTTTTGCTGTGGTGTGTCGCTGCGTGGTGTTGTTCGCCCTTGTGCTTTGTGCCGTGTGCGCACTGGGGTGTCGTGTTGTGTGTTTCTTGTCGTCTCCGCCCTGTGCGGTGTTGCTGTGTGGCCCGCTCTCCCTCGGTGCCCTGCTTCCCTGTGCTGTGCCCTGTGGTGCTGTGCTGCCGCGTGGTGCCGTGGTGTCCTGTCCTGCCGCCTTGTTGGGTTTGTTTCTTGCGTGGGTGTGGTTGTACCTACTTGAAAAACCGCTGCAAAATTTCGTAAAAAAATTTTTTCCTCTTTTTTTTTGCTTTTGAAAATAAACTAAAATTATACGCGACCCAACACACTTGCGTGCAGCAAGACCATGTTCGCTGCTGCCCCTTACGTGCTACCCGTCGTTCTTGATGTTCTCGGCCTTGTTCTTGTGCGTGGCGTCGTGGAGCGTGTTGGTGTCCATTGCTAAGGGTTAACCGCGTTCCCCCAGGGCCGCCGCCTGAGCTGCAGGGCAAGGGGAGTGATGGGCACGAGGGTGGGGAGGGAGGTGCATGGAGAAGAAGAAGAAAAAGGCGGCAGGGCGCGACGTGAGGGGTCGTGGCGAGTTATGAAAAATTTTCCAGTTTTACGCGCTGCTCGCGACGTGTTTTTCTTTGCGCCTATGGCGAGTTAGACGACAGCAAGGACGGCGTTGGGGTCCTACGAGCGTTACGGTGCTTACGGCGTTAACTATTCACCTATTTCACGTCGAAAAAATTTTTCGTCGCGTTTTTACGCGTTTTCCCTCCCCCGACTGCCCGCCCACTGGGCGGGCTGTTGGGGTCCGCCGCCCACCTGCTGTGGGTGCGGGTGTGTGGGTGTGGGTGCCCAACACTGTCCCTTTGGCCTGCATGCCCTGTGGGGGCTGCGTGCCGCGGGGGTGGTGGGGGGCCGTCCCCCGGGGGGGGGGTTGGCCTGCCACCGTTGTGAGGGGCGTCTGGTGTCAGGCGCTGTCCCTCCCCCGGACGCCCCGTCCTCTGGAGCGGGCGGGCAGGGTTCCCCGACCCGTGTGTCCCGGGTGCGGTCGGTGCGGGCGTGGGGACCCAGCACCGGCCCCACGGCGCGCGCCCTTGCGGGCCGGCGTTGCGCGCCGTGGGGATGGCGGTAGGGCGTCCCCGGGGGGGTTGCCGTTCGCCGTTGTGAGGGGCGTCTCGGGTCAGACGCTTCCCCTTCCCCGGCTGCCCGCCCTCTGGGCGGGCTGCCGGGGCTCTTCGGGTTTGTGCGGTGTGTGTGGTGTCTGTGCCGTGCGTGTCGTGGTGCGCGATGCCGCTCCCCTCTTGTCCCTCTGGTGCTCCCCTCTCTGGTGTCTCGGTGCGGTGTTGTGCTCGCCGTGTGCCTGCCGTGCCCCCTTCCCTGTGCGCGCCCCTTGCTCGGCTGCTGGCTACCCCTTGTTCCTTTCGTGGCTTCGTTGCTCTTTACCCTTTCCTCTACCCTTCTCCCTGGCATGCACTTATTCCCTGCCTCCGCTTTGGTGCGTGTCTCGGTCTTTTTCCTTGCCGGCTCGTCGTTCTCTCTCGTTGGGCCTTCTCCTTTGAACCTGCAAAGAGAAAGGATGCAAACGGGTGTGCGGCGGCGGGGGTTTTGTCGCGCCATGGCACCTTGTCAGTGCCATCCTCGGTCGGTCTCTTACTCCCGCGGCGGTGTGGTATGTTACCCATTTATGCTTCGTTCGTGTACTCCTCTCTCCTTTTTCTTACCGTGTTATGCTTGTTACGGCGTCTTTTATCGTGCGTCGTTTGGCGTAGGTTTATATCCTACTTGCTCTCGACATGGCTCCACCCACCTCTTTGGCCGCCACCCTTGTTCGTTGTCCGTCCCGCGTGCACGGCGTGACATGCAACATACTTGCGAGGGAGACAAACTTTGATCCATCTTGTTTTTTTTTCCACAATCTTAGTGTCCTAGTTTCCTTGATCTTAGGGTGAGCAAGGTGTGGGAAGATGCGAAGCACAAGCAAGTCACGTCGCTTTGCCTAAGTGTGTATGGCGCGGGCCGGGCGCTCGTCGCTTCCCTCGTGTGCGCGGCGTGGCACGACAGGGTAACATACTTCTCCTTGCTTGTTGCTCCTTTCCCTCCTTATCTTCTCGTGTGATGGCTGTCTTGTCGCCGTTGTGCTCCTTGCGTGGGTGTAACATACTTATCTGACCCACCTTTTTGCGTGTTCCGTGCGTCACGGCGGCGTTGTGCTCCCTATGCAAACGGGCGTGCGGCGGCAGGGGTTTTGTCGTGTCATGGCGTCTTGCCATTGCCATCCTCGGTTGGCCTCTTAATCTTGCGGTGGTGTGGTATGTTACCTACTTATGTCTCGTTCGTGTTCCCTCCTCTCCTATTTTTCACCGTGTTGTGCTTGCTACGGCGTATATTATCGTGCTTTGCTCGGCGGGTTATGGGGATTACCGGGGAGGATGCGGGTCGGACCGGGGAGGATGCGGGTGGGACCGGGGAGGATACGGGGAGGACCGAGGAGGATGCGGGGAGGACCGGGGAGGATGCGGGTGGGACCGGGGAGGATACAGGGAGGACCGAGGAGGATGCGGGGATGACCGGGGGGGATGTAGATGGGACCGGGGAGGATGCGGCTAGGACCGGAGAGGATATGGGGATGACCGGGGAGGATGCGGGTCGGACCGGGAAGGATGCGGGTGGGACCGGGGAGGATGCGGGGAGGACCAGGAAGGATGCGGGTGGGACCGGGGAGGATCCTCGGAGGGCTGGGGAGGATGCGGGAAGGACAGGGGAGGATGCAGAGAGGACTGGGAGGATGCGGGTGGGACCAGGGAGGATGCGGGGAGGATAGGGGAGGATGCGGGTGGCACCGGGAAGGATGCGGGTGGGACCGGGGAGGATGTAGGTGGGACCGCGGGGAGGCGGGTGGGACCGGGGACCATGCGGATGGGACCAATGAGGATGCGGGTGGGACTGGGGAGGATGCAGGAAGGATCGGGCAGGATGTGGGGAGGATCGGGGAGGAGGCGGGGAGGACCGAGGAGGATTAGGGTGGGACCGCGGCGGATGCGGGGAGGATCGGGGAGCATGCGGGGAGGATCGAGGAGGCTGCGGGGAGGACCGGGGAGGATGCGGCTGGGACCGGAGAGGATGCCGGAAGGACCGGGAGGATGCGGGGAGGACCGTGGAGGATGCGGGGAGGACCGCGGAGGATGCGGAGAGGACTGGAGAGAATCCGGGCAGGGGTCCGAAGAATTTGGGGAGGACCGGGGAGGATTCGGTTGGGACCGGGGAGAATGCGGAGAGGATGGGGGAGGATGGGGTTGGGACCGGGGAGGAAGAGCGGGACCGGGGAGGATGCGGGTGGGACCGGGGAGGATGCGGGGAGAACCGGGAAGGATGCGGGTGGAGGGTGGGACCGGGGAGGATTCGAGGAGGTTCCGGCAGGATGATGGGAGGATCGGGGAGGATGCGGGGAGGACCGGCGAGGATGCGGCCGGGACCGGGGAGGATGCGGGGAGGACCGGGGAGGATGCGTGTGGGACGGGGGAGGATGCGGGGAGGATCGGGGAGCATGCGCGGAGGATGGGGGCCGATGCGGGGAGGACCAGGAAGGATGCAGGTGGGACCGGGGAGGATCTGGCTGGGACAGGAGAGGATGTGGGGAGGACGGGGGAGGATTGCAATGGGTTTGGCATTGCCCCCATAACACTGATTTGGCTTTGTAGCTATTAGGAATTCAGTGTAGGGCGCTATATAGTAAATTGATTGCTTTTTGTATTTGCAAGAGTGCATAGGTGTGATTTTGTAGACACACATTAGGATTTGCCTATATGGGAAACCCATGTGTGCATGTGCAATTCTGCATGATACTCAATTCTTGATTGAGTGTGAATGATATGTCTACTTCTACTCTTATAGGTTGAAACCTATGTTGCAGGATTGCAAATAAATCACTCCGTGAGAGCATATTCGAGATTCCACTAATTCAAGACTTGAGAAGTGCTACCAGGGATCCCAGGGTTTGTGTTCTCTGCCAAGTACACCAAGAAAACATAGGTTTTGGGAAATACGGCCCATTATTGGAGATTATTGTTCAGATTGAACCAGTTGCAGGATTGGCAAAATTGGGGTTAGGTACTACCGTATTACAATTTTTTTGCCCCTGATTGGTGTATTCCGAGCTGGAGTGTAATTATTAGCCCTGCAAAATGAAGACCAGAAGGCCTCCAGATCAACGGGAGAGCAGCTGTGGCAACCGCAAGTATTGCAGCGCCAGTCCTGCTGAGCGAGAGTACTGTAGGGACCAGAATTTCAGCAGCACGCGCCGTGACTCCAGTGAATGTGAGGGTTTTGTATCAACAGACGACCACAGACGTGGTAAAAATGGTGTACGGACGCGTTCGTCAATAGGGTTGCGTTCCAGGAGTTCTGCCACTGTGCGCCGTGTTTTGCCTGTATACAGGAGCCTTGACGGCTGGGAACAACGTGAAGATTGCCATGACAACGACACTGGGGAATGCCGTGCAAAGAAGTTGGAGGGCGAGCGAGCATCACGGCAGAGGCTGACGCAGCTGCAGTGTGCCTTGGAGATCACCGTGGACCGTGAGCACGCTGCGCGACACAAGGTATGGGACGAGGAGGCAAAAGCCATGACCCAGTGGCTGCGGCAGGCGTTTACGGAGTTTGGAACACGCCTGCAGCAGCAAGTACGGCGTAAGGATTTAGAAGAAGAGGCGAAAGATGAGGAGCAGCAAAGCCGCAATCGTGCAGAGCAAGCAATATGGGAAGTCCAAAACAAGCAGCTCGAGAAGGAGACTACGAAGCTCAAAGAGCAGCAAGAGGAGCTGGTAACAGCTGCGCAAAGACTGATGGAAAGGAGTAGCGCGCTGTTTGCGACCTTCGAACAACGGATGGAGGAGGTCAAGATGGTTCTGGGCAAGATCTTGTTGCCACTGATGGTAGGACAGCGACAAATACAAGAACTGAGGAGCCGAGTTGAGGTATTGCCCACCCATGACCAAATACAGATATATTTACAGCAGTCGGCAAGCAAGTACGAAGGAACCAAGGGCGTGAGGGACACGAGAGGAGATAAGGCGACGATGAACTACGAGGAGGCAAACACGGCGAGGTGCAAAAGAGGGGAGATGAAGGAGATGAGAACCAGACAGCCGGAGGGAGAGCTGAATGGCGGTGCCGATGATGGACGCAAGCTGGAGCGAAGTGTTCGAAAAACAAAAACCAAGGCACGGACTGGTTACGACAAGAGCCCAAGTGAAAGGGAGGACATCACAGAAGTAGAAGGATTCGAGGACACGAGTACTAGGGAATATGGCGACCATGGAACACGCTATGCTGGTCCAAATGGGCGACAGCAGGCAAGTGGCAAGATGCAACGGCGACAACAGTTTCAAGCATCCAGCGAAAGCGACAACGACGCAAATGTCAGGAGAACAAAAAGAGGGCGACGAGGAGGACAGCGTGTGCAGCTACAGCGTGTGATAACGAAACTGGTACAACTTTTGTTTCAAGGGTTGCACGCTTAAGTGCTTTTGCTTTTGTTTGCCTTTTGAGCACTGATTTTACTCACATTTGAGTTATATAATTATATTTTTTTATAATTATATCAGCATTATACCATCAGCAGCTGCACACTCAGTGCAGCGCTGCATTGTACTTTACTGAGTACAGAGATCTGCACAGTGCTTTGCCTGTGCAATGTTTACAAACACTGTGCACTGTGCATGCCTACATACCTGATCCACAGATTTCTCTTGTGCAAGCTTGCCAGGGTGCAGTGCAGGTATGGGTGTTTGTATCTTTTTTTTTCCCCTCTTTTTCATGAAAGCTGCAGGGTTGGAAACTTTTGCAGTAAGTAGTGAGGGGGCAACCCAGGCGCGCAGGATAGGGGAACACTCAGCAGCTTTTTTGACAGAGAGCGCTGCAATGCTTTTGTAAAATAAAAGCAAAGTTGTATTATGTCCAGCAGGGCTTTTAGTGGGTATGACTGCAGGTGAGACCCACATACTGATTTCAATGGAAATCAGATGCTGAAAGGCATTTTTTCCCTATACTATGGTTGCCCACGGGACAACAGCAAACCCATGTTTGTACATTTTCAGCCCAAACATGGCTGAACAACCATGTTCAGGCTTGGGAGGGGAGTGCAATGGGTTTGGCATTGCCCCCATAACACTGATTTAGCTTTGTAGCTATTAGGAATTCGGTGTAGGGTGCTATATAGTAAATTGGTTGCATTTTGTATGTGCAAGAGTGCATAGGTGTGATTTTGTAGACACACATTAGGATTTGCCTATATGGGAAACCCATGTGTGCATGTGCAATTCTGCATGATACTCAATTCTTGATTGAGTCTGAATGATATGTCTACTTCTACTCTTATAGGTTGAAACCTATGTTGCAGGATTGCAAATAAATCACTCCGTGAGAGCATATTCAAGATTCCAACAAATCAAGACTTGAGAAGTGCTACCAGGGATCTCAGGGTTTGTGTTCTCTGCCAAGTACACCAAGAAAACATAGGTTTTGGGAAATACGGCCCATTATTGGAGATTATTGTTCAGATTGAACCAGTTGCAGGATTGGCAAAATTGGGGTTAGTTACTACCGTGTTACAAGGATCCAGGGAGGAACAGGGAGGATGCGCAGAGGACCGGGGAGGATGCGGGGAGCACCAGGGAGGATGGGGGGAGGACCAGGAAGGATGCCAGGAGGACCGGGGAGGATGTGGACGGGACCGGGGAGGATGCGGGTAGGACGGAGGAGGATGCGGGGAGGACCGGGGAAGATGCGGGTCGAACCGGGGAAGATGCGGGTGGGACCCAGGAAGGATGCGGGTGGGACTGGGAAGGATGCGGGTGGGACCGGGGAGGATGCGTGAAGGGCTAGGGAGGATGCGGGGAGGACCGGGGACAATGCGGGGCGGACCAGGGAGGATGCAGGTGGGACCGGGGAGGATGCGGGGAGGCCCGGGGAGGATGCGGCCGGGACCGGGAAGGATGCGGTTGGGACCGAGGAGGATGTGGGTGGGACCGGGGAGGATGCGGGTGGGACCTGGGACGATGCGGGTGGGACCGGAGAGGATGCGGGTGGGACTGGGGAGGATGCGGGGAGGATCGGCCAGGATGTGGGGAGGAGCAAGGAGGAAGCGGGGAGGACCGGGGAGGATGAGGGTGGAACCGCAGCGGATATGGGGAGGATCGGTAAGGATGCGGGGAGGATCAGGGAGGCTGCGGGGAGGATCGGGGAGGATGCGGGAAGGACCGGGAGGATGCAGGGAGGACCGCGGAGGATGCGGGGAGGACCAGGGAGGATGCTGGTCGGACCGGGGAGGATGCGGGTGGGATCGCAGAGGATGCGGGCAGGATCGGGCAGGATGTTGGGAGGATCGGGGAAGATGCGGGGACGACCGGAGAGGATGTGGGTGTGACCAGAGAGGATGCGCAGAGGACCGGGGAGGATGCGGGGAGGACCGGGGAGGATGCGGATGGGACCGGGGAGGATGCTTTTGGGACCGGAGAGGATGCGGGTGGGATTGGGGAGGATGCGGGCAGGATCGGGCAGGATGTGGGGAGGATCGGGGAGGATGCAGGGAGGACCAGAGACGATGTGGGTGGGACCGCGGCGGATGCGGGTGGGACCGGGGAGGATGCGGGAAGGACAGGGAGGATGCAGGGAGAGCCGCGGAGGATGCGGGGAGGACCGCGGAGGATGCGGGGAGGAACGGGGAGGATTCGGGGAGGACCGGGCAGAATTTAGGGAGGACCGGGGAGGATGCGGGTGGGACTGGGGAGGATGCGGAGAGCATTGGGGAGGATTGGGTTGGGACCAGGGAGGAAGAGCGGGACCTGGGAGGATGTGGGAGGGACCGGGCAGAATGCGGCTGGGACCGGGGAGGATGCGGGTAGGACGGGGGAGGATGCGGTTGGGACCGGGGAGAATGCGGGTGGGACCGGGGAGGATGCGGCTGGGACCGTAGAGGATGCGGCTGGGAACGGAGAGGATGCGGGAAGGACTGGGAGGATGCACGGAGGACCGCGGAGGATGCGGGGAGGACCGCGGAGGATGCGGGGAGGACCGGTGAGGATGCGGAGAGGACCGGGGAGACTTTGGGAAGGACCAGGGAGGATGCGGGTGGGACCGGGGAGAATGCGGAGAGGATTGGGCAGGATGTTGGGAGGATCGGGGAGGATGCTGGGAGGACCGGCGAAGATGCGGCCGGGACCAGGGAGGATGCATGAAGGACCAGGGAGGATGCCAATGGGACTGGGGGGGATGCGGGGAGGATCGGGGAGGATGCGGGGAGGACCAGGGAGGATGCGGGTGGGAACGGGGGGGATGTGGCTCGGACAGGAGAGGATGCGGGGAGGACCGGGGAGGATCCGGGGAGGAACGGGGAAGATCGGGGAGGATGCGGGGAGGACCGGCGAGGATGCGGCTGGGACCAGAGAGGATGAGGGGAGGACAGAGGAGGATGCGGAGAGCACCAGGGAGGATGCGGGGAGGACCAGGGAGGATGCGGGGAGAACCGGGGGAGATCTGGGTGGGACCAGGGATGATGCAGGTAGGACCGGGGAGGATCGATGGAACCGGGGAGGATGTGGGGAGCACCAGGGAGCATGCGGGTGGGACCGGGGAGGATGCGGAGAGGGCTGGGGAGGAGGCGGGGAGAACCGGGGACGATGCGGGGAGGACCGGGGAGGATGCGGGTGGGACCGCGGAGGATGCAGCTGGGATCGCGGACCATGCGGGGAGCATAGGGGAGGATGCGGATGGCACCGGGAGGGATGCGGGTGGGACCGGGGAGAATGAGGGTGGGACCGGGGAGGATGCGGCTGGGACCGGGGACGATGCGGGTAGGACCGGGGAGGATGCGGGTGGGACCGGGGAGGATGCGGGGAGGATCTGGCAGGATGTGGGGGGGATCGGGGAGGATGCGGGGAGACCCGGGGAGAATGACGGTGGGACCGCGGCGGATGCGGGGAGGACGGCGGAGGATGCCGGGAGTACCGGGGAGGATGCAGAGAGGATCGGGGAGGATGCCGGGAGGACCGGGGAGGATGCGGGTGGGACCAGGGAGGATGTGGCAGGGACCGGAGAGGATGCGGGAAGGACCGGGAGGATGCGGGGAGGACCGCGGAGGATGCGGGGAGGACCGCAGAGGATGCGGCTGGGACCGGGGAGGATGCGGGGAGGACCGGGGAGGATGCGGACAGGACCGGGGAGGATGCCTGTGGGACCAGAGAGGATGCGGGGAGGACCGGGGAGGATGCGGGTGGGGCCGGGGAGGATGCGGGGAGGGCTGGGGAGGATGCTGGAAGGACCGGAGAGGATGCAGAGAGGACCGGGGAGGATGCGGGGTGGACCGGGGAGGATGCGGGTCCGACCGGGGAGGATGCAGGGAGAATAGGGGGGGATGCGGGTGGGACCGGGAAGGATGCTGGTGGGACCGGGGAGGATGTGGGTGGGACCCGGTAGGATGCAGGGAGGACCGGAGAGGATGCAGGTCGGACCTGGAAGGATGCGGGGAGCGCTGGGGAGGATGCGGGAAGGACCGGGGAGGATGCTGAGAGGACCGGGGAGGATGCCGGTGGGACCGGGGAGGATACGGGGAGGACCGGGGCGGATGCGGGTGGGACCAAGGAGGATGCGGGGAGGGCTGGGGAGGATGCTGGAAGGACCGGAGAGGATGCAGAGAGGACCCGGGAGGATGCGGGGAGGGTCGGGGAGGCTGCGGGGAGGACCGGGGAGGATGCTGCTGGGACCAGAGAGGATGCGGGAAGGACCCGGAGGATGCGAGGAGGACCGCGGAGGATGCGGGGAGGACCGCGGAGGAAGCGGAGAGGACCGGGGAGAATCCGGGCAGGATCCCGGAGAGTTAGGGGAGGACCGGGGAGGATTCGGTGGGGACTGGGGAGTATGCGGAGAGGATGGGGGAGGATGGGATTGGGACCGGGGAGGAAGAGCGGGACCGGGGAGGATGCAGGTGGGACCGGGGAGGATGCGGGGAGAACCGGGAAGGTTGCGGGTGGGACCGGGGAGGATTAGGGGAGGATTGGGGAGGATGATGGGAGGATCAGGGAGGATGCGGGGAGGACGGGCGAGGATGCGGCTGGCACCAGGGAGGATGCAGGGAGGACCGGGGAGGATGCGGGTGGGACCAGGGAGGATGCGGGGAGGATCGGGCAGGATGTAGGGAGGACCAGGGAGGATGCAGCCGGGACCGGGGAGGATGCTGCTGGGACCAGAGAGGATGCGGGGAGGACCAGGGAGGATCCAGGGAGGACCAAGGAGGATGCGCAGAGGACCGGGGAGGATGCGGGGAGCACCAAAGGGATGGGGGGAGGACCAGGGAGGATGCGGGGAGGAGCGGGGAGGATGTGGATGGGACCGGGGAGGATGCGGGTAGGACCGGGGAGGATGCGGGGAGGACCGGAGAGGATGCGGGTCGAGCCGGGGAAGATGCGGGTGGGACCCGGGAAGGATGCGGGTGGGACCGGGGAGGATGCCGGTGGGACCGGGGACGATGCGGGTGGGACCGGGGAGGATGCGGGTTGGACTGGGGAGGATGCGGGGAGGATCCGGCAGGATGTGGGGAGGAGCAAGGAGGATGCGGAGAGGACCGGGGAAGATGAGGGTGGGACCGCGGCAGATGTGGGGAGGATCTGGGAGGATGCGGGGAGGATTGAGGAGGCTGCGGGGAGGACCGGGGAGGATGCGGGTCGGACTGGGAAGGATGCGGCTGGGACCGGAGAGGATGCGGGAAGGACCCGGAGGATGCGGGGAGGACCGCGGAGGATGCGAGGAGGACCGGGGAGGATGCTGGTGGGACCCGGGAGGATGCGTTGGGATTGCAGAGGATACGGGCAGGATCGGGCAGGATGCTGGAAGAATCGGGGAGGATGCGGGGAGGACCGGAGAGGATGTAGGTGTAACCGGAGAGGATGCGGAGAGGACCGGGAAGGATGCGGGGAGGACTGAGGAGCATGCGGGTGGGACCGGTGAGGATGCTGGTTGGACCGGGGAGGATGCGGGTGGGATCAGGGAGGATGCGGGCAGGATCGGGCAGGATGTGCAGAGGATCGGGGAGGATGCAGGGAGGACCGGAGAGGATGTCGCCGGGACCGGGTAGGATGCGGGTTGGACCGGGAAGGATGCGGGGAGGACCGGGGAGGATGCGGGTGGGACCGGGTAGGATGCGGGTGGGACTGGGGAGGATGCGGGAAGGACCGGGACGGTGCGGGGAGGACCGCGGAGGATGCGGGGAGGACCGCGGAGGATGCGGGGAGGAACGCGGAAGATTTGGGGAGGACCAGGCAGAATTTGGGGAGGACCGGGGAGGATGCGGGTGGGACTGGGGAGGATGCGGAGAGGATTGGGGAGGATGGGGTTGGGATCGGGGAGGAAGAGCGGGAGCGGGGAGGATGCGGGTGGGACCGGGCAGGATGCGACTGGGACCGGGGAGGATGCGGGTAGGACCGGGGAGGATGCGGCTGGGACCGGGGAGGATGCGGGTAGGACCGGGGAGAATGCGGCTGGGACCGGGGAGGATGCGGCTGGGACCAGAGAGGATGCGGAAAGGACCGGGAGGATGCACGGAGGACCGCGGAGGATGCGGGGAGGACCGGGGAGGATGCGGGGAGGACCGGGAAGGATGCGGCTGGGACCGGGGAGGATGCGGCTGGGACCAGAGAGGATGCGGAAAGGACCGGGAGGATGCACGGAGGACCGCGGAGGATGCGGGGAGGACCGGGGAGAATCCGGGCAGGACCAGGGAGAATTTGAGGAGGACCGGGGAGGATGCGGGTACGACCGGGGAGGATGCAGAGAGGATCGGGGAGGATGGGATCCGGACCAGGGAGGAAGAGCAGGACCGGGGAGGATGCTGGTGGGACCCGGGAGGATGCGGGGAGAACCAGGAAGGATGCGGGTGGAGGGTGGAACCGGGGAGGATCAGGGGAGAATTGGGCAGGATGTTGGGAGGATGGGGGAGGATGCGGGGAGGACCGGCGAGGATGCGGCCGTGACCAGGGAGGATGCAGGGAGGACCGGGGAGGATGCGGGTGGGACTGGGGAGGATGCGAGGAGCATCAGGGAGGATGCGGGGAGGACCAGGGAGGATGCGGGTGGGACCAGGAAGGATGCGGCTGGGACCGGAGAGAATGCGGGGAGGACCTGTGAGGATCCGGGGAGGAACGGGGAGGATCGGGGAGGATGCGGGGAGGACCGGCGAGGATGCGGCTGGGACCGGAGAGGATGCAGGAAGGACCTGGGAGGATGCGGGGAGCACCAGGGAGGATGCGGGGAGGACCGGGGAGGATGCGCGGAGGACCGGGGAGGATGTGGATGGGACCGGGGAGGATGCGGGTAGGACCGGAGAGGATTGGTGGGACCGGGGAGGATGCGGGGAGGACAGGAGAGAATGCGGGTGGGACCGGGGAGGATGCGGGGAGGACCGGGGAGGATGCGGAAAGGACCGGGGAGGATGCCGGTGGGACCAGAGAGGATGCGGGGAGGACCGGGTAGGATGCGGGTGGGACCGGTGAGGATGCGGGGAGGAACGCGGAGGATGCGGGGAGGATCAGGGAGGATGCGCGGAGGATCGGCCAGGTGCGGGGAGCATCAGGGAGGATGCGAGGAGGACCGGGGAGGATGTGCGTGGGACCGGGGAGGATGCGGGGAGGACCGGGGACTATGCGGGGTGGACCGGGGAGGATGCAGGGGGGTACGGAGAGGATGCGGGGAGGACCGCGGAGGATGCGGGGAGGACTGGGGAGGATGCCGGGAGGACCGGGGAGGATGCCTCTGGGACCAGGCAGGATGCGGGTGGGACCGTGCAGGATGCGGGGAGGATCGGGCAGGATGTGGGGATGATCGGGGAGGATGCGGGTGGGCCCGAGGAGGATGCCGGTGGGACTGGGGAGGATGCCGGGAGGACCGGGGAGGATGCCTCTGGGACGGGGCAGGATGCGGATGGGACCAGAGAGGATGCGGGTGAGACCGGGGAGAATGCGCAGTGGATCGTGGAGGATGCAGCTGGGACCGGGGAGGATGCGGGTGGGACTGTAGAGGATACGGGGAGGATCGGCAGGATGCGGGGAGGATCGGGGAGGATGCGGGGAGGACCAGGGAGGATGCGGGGAGGACCGGGGGGGATGCATAGAGGATCGGGGAGGATGGGGTTGGGACCAGGGAGGATGCGAGTTGGACCAGCGAGGATGCGAGTGGGACCGGGGAGGATGCGGGGAGGATCAGGGAGGATGCGGGTGGGACCAGGGAGGATGCTGGTCCGACAGGGGAGGATGCGGGGAGGACCGGGCAGGATGCAGATGGGATCGAGGAGGATGCGGTGGAGACCGGGGACTCTGCGGGTGGTATTGGGGAGGATGTGGGGAGGACTGGCGAGGATGCGGGAAGGACCGGGGAGGATGCCGGGAGGACCGGGGAGGATGCGGGGAGGATCAGGGAGCATGCGGCCGGGACCAGGGAGGATGCTGGTGGGACAGGGGAGGATGCGGGGAGGACAGGGCAGGATGAGGATGGGGACGGGGAGGATGCGGCAAGGACCGGGGACTATGCGGGTGGTATCGGGGAAAATGTGGGGAGGACGGGCAAGGATGCGGGAAGGACCGGGGAGGATGCCGGGAGGACCGGGGAGGATTCGGGGAGGACCGGGGGGGTGCCGTTGGGACCAGGGAGGATGCGGAGAGGACCGGGGAGGATGCGGGTGGGACTGGGGAGGAGAAGGGGAGGCTCGGGGAGAATGCTGGGTCAAACAGGAAGCATGCAGGTGGGACCGGGGAGGATGCGGTTGGGACCGGGGACGATGCGGAGAGGACCGAGGAGGATGAAGGGAGGACCAGGGAAGATGCGGGGAGGACCGAGGAGGATGCACGTGGGACCGGGGAGGATGCGGCTGGGACCGGAGAGGATGCGGGTGAGACCGGGGAGAATGCGGGGAGGACCGTGGAGGATCAGGGGAGGATCGGGGAGGATGCGGGTGGGACGAGGGAGGATGCAGTGAAGGACCGAGGAGGATGCGGCCGGGACCAGGAAGGATGCCGTTGGGACCAGGGAGGATGCGGGGAGGACCGGGGAGGATGCGGGTGGGACTGGGGAGGAGAAGGGGAGGCCCGGGGAGAATGCTGGGTCAAACAGGAAGCATGCGGGTGGGACCGGGGAGGATACGGTTGGGACCAGGGACGATGCGGGGAGTACCGGGGAGGATGCGGGCAGGACCGGGGAAGATGCCGGGAGGACCGGGGAGGATGCGCGTGGGACCGGGGAGGATCCGGGTGGGACCGGAGATGATGCGGCCGAGACCGGGGAGAATGCGGGGAGGACCGGGGAGGATCAGGAGAGGATCGGGGAGGATGCGGGTGGGACGAGGGAGGATGCAGTGAAGGACCGAGGAGGATGCGGCCGAAACCGGGAAGGATGCGGGTGGGACCGGCGAGGATGCGGCTGGCACCGGGGAGGATTGCGGGTGGGACCGGAAAGGGTGCGGGTGGGACCGGGGAGGATGCGGGGAGGACTGGGGAGGATGCAGGTGGGACCAGGGAGGATGCGGGGAGGATCGCGGAGGATGAGGCAAGGATAGGCGAGGATGCGGGGAGGACCGGGGAGGATTCAGGGAGGACCAGAGAGGATGCAGAGAGGACAGGGGAGGATGCGGGGAGGACAGGGGAGGATGCGGGGAGGTCCGGAGAGGATGAGAGGAGGACCTGGGAGGATGCGGGTGGGACCGGGGAGGATGCCGGTGGAACCGGCGAGGATGCGGAGGGACCTCAGAGGATGCGTGGGGGACCGGGGAGGATGCGGGGAAGATCGGGGAGGGTGTGGGTGGGACCGGGGAGGATGCGGGGAGGACCGGGGAGGATGCGCGGGCCAGCCGCGGATGGACGACACCCAAGTGCATCCGGGAGCCAAGTGGGTACTCCAGCCCGTTAGGAATGGAGAGTGGTGGAATGTGGTTGAGAGACAGAAATGCTGCGCTATCGGCGACGGCGATCCACAGGAAACCCGCCTGCAGGCGCCCGAAAGGCTGTGCTAGGGGGGGTAGACCGGAGGATCCTTGGATGGGTGTCCGGAAGGAGCTGAGACCGTGAGTGCAGCGACTGAAGGAAATCTACCGCCAGTCATGACCCAAGGGAACCTGGTTGAAGTTCTTGGCCGTGAGGTGAGACAGGGGTCGCCAGAGTTAGATGGACCTACTGAGGCTGTTTTGTTTTGCGAACATGCCTATTTCTATGAGCATTTGGTTATCAAGCTAAACTCTGGTAGTGAATTTCCTACTTTAATCCAGATCCAGATCCAGATCCCACAATGTGCAGCATGATGCTGCTAATCCAAGATTGTCCAGCATGAACAGTGAAGATGATCAGTAAATTAGAAGAATGATTGAAGATGATGGTGACAGGCAAATTCTCAGAGGTCAAATTGTTCATAATCAGATCATGATGCAGAAATGACACGATGGGTCATGATGGGGCACATGAATGGCTCCATGATGGCCAGTCTTACTGAGTGGGCAGTTCAAGAGATAAAGGTCAGAACTGAACCTTGGTGATAGTAAAAGGCCCAGAAACCACAGAAACATATCTTTTTCATGTATTTTGTGCTCTAAAGACTTGTGCATATTTTTGGGTCATTTGTTTAGGCTTTTATGCCATGGACCTACAATCAGTGGTGGACTTTTATCAGCAAGTTTGATCCTGAGGTTTTGCTTTGTGCTAGGGTGTAAGGCAGAAATCCTTCTGGTAGCAGAGGCCGGAGTTGTAGCAACTCCAGGACCCTCCGTGGCGGATTTTTGAAAATTTTGAAAAATGAATAATCTGAGATTTCCATCACCTCAATCATCATCACATTTCATCAACCCCAGGCTAGCCCTCTAGTCCTACAACCCAGCTGTTTGACATGGCCCCACCCAAAAGTTCAAAGGCAAAAAGGCGAGAAGATAAGACACTCAGAAGGGTAAGGCTGTGTTCAGGGATAAGGTTAAAAGGGAGCGCGGAGCGAGAGACAGTCAGGGCAATGAAGGCAAGGGATGCAAGGTTGAGAGAGTCAGAGAAGTCAAGGTTGAGAGAGTCAGAGAAGTCAACATCGCGAGGCGCTAACACTCTAACAGAAGTAAAGCCTGTACCAACTCCCTCGCAATCTTCTGGGTGCGCGCACGAAGACACTCACGCGCATCGAGAGAGGGTAAGGCTCGCGCCCCAAGCAGGTCCTGCGCGCGAGACAAGGGCTGCGCGCGAAACCAGGATACCATTCGAGACTGATCCTGCGCGCGAAGCAAAACCCATGCGTGAAGCAATGCAGGTGCCAGAGACTGGTTATGCGAACGAAGAGTGGACGACACGCACATGCGAGGCTGGTCCTTCGCGCGCAAGTGGACAAACACGTGAAGTTGATGCGGAGTTCGAATGGTTAGAAGACCTTGCAGAACACCTGAAAACAATGGGCAAGGACAAGCTGTTGAGGGACCTATTGGCGCGCGACGACAAGAAGGAAAGCCACGAGTTGCACGATCCACATGAGTACGAACTACCACCTCGCGCTACTGGGAAAGAACATGACCCTACGCTACACGACCTCTTACACAAGATGGAAACACTGACACTGGAAATGAATCAGATGGAGGAAGGCAGCAAGTTGACAGACCTGGACACCACCATCACAGGGTTGTCGTACCTAGGTGACAAGCGCTCGCCCTTTGTTCCACGAGAGACCTATGGCAAGTCCACGCCCTTGTTCAAGAGGTCAGTACCAATCAAGACGCTACACGAAGCACACCTACATGGCCTTCGAATTCTTGCGTGCTTGGTGGTGCCAACGGAGCTCGAAACTGAAGATTCTGAAGCAGAAGCAGAGCGAAGGAGAGAAAGGAAGGGTGTCGCCACAGCGAAGATCGAAACACCACTGCCTGTGTTCACTGGAAGGAACATTGTCTTCTGGGCAAAGGACTTTGCGCGCTTTCTGAGACTCACAGGCCAAACTAAGGCGTGAGACATGATCAAAGCCAACCTCGTGGTGACTGGATGCGAGACAAACTGGTTGCGCGAACTCCTAGAAGACCTATTGTCCGAATCTAACACCTTCGTGGAGTTCCTTTCAAAGATTGAGGAGACCTTCCCTGTGTTCGAGACTGACATGCACATTCGCCAACAACTCTTAGATCTCTCCAAGTTTAAGGAGTTCCCCAAGCTGGACGAGATCAATCAGATGGAGGCAAGGATCAGAAAGCTGGTGGCAAGGCTTACGTGTGGTTACTCTGAGTACGACAAACTGATTCTGTTGCGCAGCAAGATCCCAGCGAAGACATGGTCAGAGTGCAAAGACACGCCAGCCCGCAAGGCCCTTACCCACAGCTACTCCGATCTACTAAGACTGCTTAAGGCCCTGTCTATGGAGAGAGAGTCTGATCAAGCCGCCGACCGCCACGCGCACCTCAACTACGCGCAGTACAACGCTGAGGCCGATTTGTTCACTGGCGAAGGCAAAGGAGAAGGCAAAGGCGGTGGCAAAGGAAAAGGAAAAGGTCGAGGACGAGGCGGCGGCAAAGGCAAAGGTGGAAGAGGCTCGCAATGGACGCAAGAACACCCACCACCTGCTTTCAAGGTTACCATCTACTGCGAATACTGTGGAAAAAGGAACCACGCAGCGTCGAATTGCTGGAAGAAGCAAAAGGATGACAAGAAACAACAAGAAGACTGGAATGCAAAACAGCAAGCACCACAGCAAGGTCAACCTGTCAACCCCAAGCCGGGCGCGCAGCCGTTTCCGAAGCCTGCGCCGAAGCCCGCACCTTCACCGAAGCCCACATTTGTGCATAGACCAGCACCGAATCCCGCTCCTGTGGCAGCACCTGAAGAGGAAGGAAGCAACGAAAAGAAGAGGAAGCTGTTGTCCATGGAGAAGTACCTTCTCAAGCAATGCAAGAAGCACGGGATTCCACTCAAGACCCTTCAGGTCGCAGAGAAGTAGAGGGGTGGGACCTCGGGAACCCGTCCCCCCGGTGACGGGCCCAGTCCCACCACTAACCCTACTACTGGCTCCGAATGAAGCCAAACCCACGCAGACCACCGTCATCCACCACGGGGCAAAATGGCGCATACCGAAACACCACATGACCGCCTGAGACCTACCAAAGGTCCCCCAAGATTCCCAGAGCATGCCACGCACATGTTGGGCCTGAGACCCCGAGGCACCAACCACACCATGGCCCGTACTACACCTCATAGCACGCCACCACACCCACCCCACAACCCACCTACCACCACAGGCCTACGCATGGATAGCCCCATGGTTCCACCACACCGACACTAACCCCACGGTAGCATGGAACCCCGACCACGCGCCCAAATGGCTCTTCACCACTACACCCACATGCCCCCGCCCCGACCCGGCAGGGGTCGCCATCCGTTACAGCATGTACGAGCCAGGCAGAACGGGCAAGCACGAGCACCCCTACTATCCGCTCCACCACTCCTGCCACACACCGGAGCACCGAACACAAACCCTCACATGCCACGACCTAAACCCCGACACAGCCTACATCCTCCACTACATCTACTCCTACCTCACACAAGGACAGCCGGAGCAGGGACTCATAGCCCTGTCCCCCCAAGCGAAGCACATCATCTCCAAAGGAATAGGGGTGTACGCCACCCCCATCCTGCAGCCCACAACCGCAGTAGCCCACCTCGCCACGGGCCTTGCCATATACGCCTACCTGCCCATGAACCCATGCCGCCTCCCACAACCATCACCGGCGGACCGGCTCTTCTTCACCGACGCCTCAGGCGAATCCGCCCTCACGCCCATCACCGGGGGGGCCACCCTGCAGCTAACCCACACCGGGGGACACTACCACATGGACCACCACACGGGCCACACCACCTATGGGGCCTCTTCCCACGGGGAGCTAGGGGCCATGGCCGACGCCATCACCGAGGTCGCGGCCCACCTACCCGCCCACTCCCCGCACATCGTCCGGGTCTGGTTCGTGGTAGACGCCACTGTCGACACACACCTGCTCCTCCGCATAGCAAGGCAACCACTTCACAAAGCAACCGCGACGAGCCTCGGCACCCAGGCACTGCTACTCTGGAAAGCCCTACGCAGCCTTCCCCCCTACGTCCAACTCCACATCGTGAAACAAGAGTCCCACAGACACCAATACGGAAATGGTAAGGTCGACAACCAGGCAGTACACCAGCGCACAACACACCTACCAGCCCTCCAGATCCCTGACCTCGGCCGCAACCACACACACCTCCAACACATACCCCTTGTACCCGAGCCCCATCAGACCCCGGACTGGGTACCAGAGGACGCCCCCTATTCCTCCCACGACAGAGCATACCACTACCCCAACCCCATCCAACATCTCGCCCGCGTGCTCGGCGACGCAGACAGCCGGGCGCACATCCAGGAGCTCCAAGACAGACTGCAAGTCCCCCTCTACCACTCAGCGCTCCGCCCAGCAAACGTCCCAGCCCACCTCCAAAAACGACGCATCCAGCTCCTCAGGGAGCAACTGCCATTCCTCACCAGGGTCGCCAGATGGCTCGCCCGCAAGCACATCCACGTCCCCGACGAACACACCCATTACGCATGCGACCACACCACCCCGGAGGACTGGGAACAATTCAAGAAATGCCCCCTCCATACAGACAGGGACACCCTAGTGGGCTGGTCCCCGGCGGAAACCCTGCGACAACACGAAGGATGGCCAACCCACAGCCACGCACACCAGGCCACCGAACACCTCTTCCGGCCCCCCTGATCAAAGAAGCCACCATGAGAGGGGCAGTGACACAGGCCCTGCACCGACACCTCACCAAACACACGGAAAGCCCCATGGAGGCAGCAGCACACCTCCAGCTAGAAGCAGTCCGCAGAGCAGCGGCCCAAATGGTACACCGCAAACACCTCCTGCTAACACACGCGGAGCAACTCACCGACCCCACCGCCAGGGAACACATGCAGCGTCTCATCCATTACCATGCCCTGCATGACCCAGACGTCCACTAACCCGCTCCGCGCCCCAAACGCGCCCCCCGTCTCC
Source organism: Eutreptiella sp. 'Long Island Sound 2002' (assembly GCA_964036045.1). Taxonomy (NCBI): domain Eukaryota; phylum Euglenozoa; class Euglenophyceae; order Eutreptiales; family Eutreptiaceae; genus Eutreptiella; species Eutreptiella sp. 'Long Island Sound 2002'. Next base: position 9,383,059 of record OZ038381.1, read on the forward strand.
ATCCACAGGTCTCCAAGGCACCACCACAGCGCCCCGAGACCCGTCTCACACCCAAGAAGCCACCCGGCACCGCCCAGTCCGGCCGAGCCCAACCAGGGCCAACCATCCATCGACGTCGACGCGCAAGACCCCGGCAGCCCATCCAGCCCACCCCCCCCGGACCCGGGACACCCCCCCCTCACACCGGCCACCATCCGCGACCCCGATCTCCTCCGAGCAACCCTCCAAGACAGGGCCCCGACCACCCCCCTGGGCTGGTACCGCCTACAAGAGGACTGGACCAAGCTCACCGTCAAAGCCCTCCGGGACCTGACCACCCCAGGCAGCGGCCTCCACGAGACCATCGTAGACCTCGTGCTCTGGCGAGCCCGCAAACACACCCGGGGCCAGCACATCTGGATCCCCCCCATCGAGTGGGGCCAGGCCCTGACGCACGACACCGGCATCAACGTCACGCGTCAAGGGACCGTACGCCTACGACGGGCCCCAGCGGAGACGGACCACCCAGCGGACCCGAACCACCCGGAGCAGTGGGAACAGGCCACCGCGCCCAACCGCGACACCGCCCTCCGCGCCGCCGGCCTCCGCACCCCGGACGACGACCTCCCCCCCCCACCTACAGACAGTGACCACCCCCCGCCGGAGGTCTGCGTTACAGTCCTCGAGCGCGGCCACTACTACGTGATAGCCGCTACGGCTACGTCCCCCGGCCCGCAATGGATCATCCAGGGGACAGACACAATGTTCGCCCCGGAGACCGCCCCACCAGGGGCAGTGGGGGACCCCACCACCCAGCACAGGATCCTCAGGGGGGTCCTCCAGCCAGGGGACACGCCCCCAGCCCGCGCCCTGGCCCAAATCACCTCAGGGAAGTCGGGCTACCACCTGGGATTGGCCATGCTCTGCCTAACCCACTGGATCCAGCGCCGCTGGCCACCCACAGGGACCGTGCCCTGGGTTTGGGCCATCCCCACCGCCCACACACAAGTCGAGGCAGGCCCGGACACACGACCAAACTCCCCCCCCAGACCGCAGCAGTCCCTCACCTGCGGGTACCACGCCATCCACAGGGTCCTCAACCACGCGGGTCTTAGCCCAAAGCTAGCATGCCCCCTTCCCACCACTGACCAAGAGGTCCACCAGATAGGAAAGCTCGTCTGCGAAATCCTTGCCGCGGCAGCAGAAGACGGCAAGCTTCTCCTCCAAACCGCCCGGCCTACAACTGCCCACGCAAGCGCGCGGCAAGCGGACACACACACCGACACAGCACACCCCGCCGCACAATCCCCGCCCATGCCCCCCCCCTCTTGCTGCTCAACCGGAGACCCACACACGCCCACCATCGCGCGCACCCCCGGGCCCCGCGACACGGGCCTCCCCCACCCGCACGAACACCAGCACACGCCCGCCACACACCCACCTGCCGGACACCCTTCACCGCCCCCCACACTCGACAACCCACACACACCCGCCGAGGGGAGCCCCGCGCCCCGCGGCACGCCCACCCCACCCAGTGGCCCGCCCACGCCCCCCACACACACCCCAGAAGACCCAGACCCACCCCCCCCGGCCCCTGAATGCAGCCCACGCGAACTGTTCCCCCCCGCGGACACCAACCCACACGACCTCGCACATTGCAGGACCCGGGCCCAGCCGAGCCCAGAAAGAGAAGGCCACAGCCCCGCGCCTCCCTCCCCCGCCGCTGCCGACCAGATCGGCCCGCCGGGCCGCCAGGTCACGACCGGGCCCCCCCAGCCGCCCGCCCCCAACCTACAGCCCGAGGACATGCCCTCCATCCTCCCCGCCGTGGCCGCAGCAGAAGCCGCCGCCCACAAGCCCGCCCGCATCACAGCCCAACCCGCGTCCACCACCTCCTCCTCATCCTCAGCCTCGTCCACCTCCTCCACCTCATCCTCCGACCCCCCCCTCCCCGCCAAACTCATCCTCAAGGCCACGGCGAAAGCCAAAGCCGCGGCCGCACGCACCGACCCCCCAACCCCAACACAGTCGACTCACGCACCCCGGCAACCCACCGGGACGACCCCCGACCCGACATCGGCGCCCTCACACCTCCGGACAGAGGTACTCCTCAACCTGGAACCGGACCCCAACCCCAAACCCGACCCCAGACCCAAACCGGACCCCAACCCCAAACCCGACCCCAAACCCAAGCCGGCGCCCACGCGAACACACACAACACCGCAGACGCAACGACACAAACCCACCCAACACCACCCCCGCCCGGGCCCTCGCCCAAGCCAGGACCCCCCACCCACCGCAACCCGCGCCCCCCTCCCGCCGGCACCCACCACCACCGCAGAGAAGGCCACCCAGCACGACCCCGTCCAAGCCCTCGTCCGCATCCCCGTCACCAAGCGCCCCGTCATCCATCCCCCACAAACCACCACCACCGCCGGCCAAACCGACCCAGGGACGTGGGACCCCTCGACCACCGTCACCGTCAAGCCCGGCCCCCAACCCTTCCCCCCTGCCCACCACATAGTGCAGCCCCGGGGACTGCCCACGATGCCCAACCCCCCACCCCCACAAGGGGGACCGGAAAACCCACAAGGGGTCCATGGGCCATACCCGCAACACCAACCCCACCACTACCCACACCACCACCACGAGCGGCCCCACACCACCACTACCAACACCACCCCCACCACTACCACTGCCCACCGCCCTACCCCACCGGGCCACAACCCCCCGTGCACGAACAGCACCAGCGGACGGGATGGCAGCCACCGAGCGCTCCACCCGCATACCCCACCTACCACCAGGAGCCGACCCCCCCGTACCAGCCACCACCCCCGTACCAGGAACCGTATCCGTATCCCCCCGGCCACCATCCGATGGCCGAAGGGGCCCCCCGGGCCCAACCCCGCCAAGGACAGCCACTCGACCCATACCACCAGCCACTGCCGCCACCACACCCCTGCGTGGCGGATCCATGGACGACGGGGGACCTCCCCCCCCCCCCCCCAGTACCAGGCGGCACCGCGCGAGGCCCCCCAGGGGCCGCCGACGCCTCCGGACTGGCCCGACTCGAGCGATGAGGCCCGGTCCCGCAAACGGCGGCGCTCCCGCTCCCCCCCCGGACGGCACACTCGCCCACGGCGCCCACACTCCCACCGCGCCTCAACCACCCACTCGCGCCGCTCCCGCTCCCCGAGGTGCCACCACGACCCCCCGGGACCCCGCTCCCGTCGCTCCCGCTCCCCCGCGCACCACCACGAGCGCCACCGCCGCCCCATGTCCCCCTCCCCCTCCCCCCACCGGCCAAACAAGACCCCCACCCCCAGCCCCCGCCACCACCACTCCCGCTCCCCCCGACGCAGCCAGGCACGCCACTGCCGCCCCACGTCCACCTCCCCCTCCCCCCACACGCCCCGCCGGGCTCCCCATTCCCCCCGCCACCCGTACCCATCCACCACCCCCAGCCCCCGCCACCACCACTCCCGCTCCCCCGGACGCCACCGAGCGCGCCACCGCCGCCCCATGTCCACCTCCCCCTCCCGCTCCCCCCTCCGCCCGTACCCGTTCTCCACCCCCAGCCCCCGCCGCCGCCGCTCCCGCTCCCCCAGGCACCGCCACCCCCGCCACCACCGCAGGTCCACGTCCTCCCCCCGCCGCACCACGACCATTGGCACGGACCCCTCCCCCCCCTGGGCCCCCGCCCACCTCGCCTGGTGGTCTCCCCCCGCTCTGCAGGAGCTCCGCCGCTGGGTGAAGTGGGCCGGAGGAGCGGGAAGGCACGAAGGGGTGCACATGGTGCATACCTTCGAGGAGGTGCGCACCCGCACCCCCGCAAACCCCAACGAGGCCGCCCCGGAGGCCATCATGCCGCAAGCGGCATGGGAGGCCCTCCCCCGCGATGCGGTCCAGGGCCTCCGCCCGCCCTACACCCCCCAAGCCCTCCGCCAGTGGCTCCAGGCCACCCACCCCCAGGCCTGGGCCGCCGGCGCCCCCTCCCCACCCCGCCCCTCCCGCCACCACCACACCAGGAAGGGGCAGGACAAGGGCAAGGGAAGGGCAAGGAGCACCAAGGAGCACTCAGGCAAGAGGGCACGGAAGGGCCCCAAGTGAGGGCAGGCACACGCAGGGACAGGACGCCGGAAGCGACACCACATGGGGGCAGGAAACCACCCAAGAACCAGGAAGGGGCGGGAACGGGGACCAAGACACGGAGGAAAAGGGCACCACGGCAGGCACCACGACCCACACCCAGGAAGGGCACACCACGACGGGGGGACCAGCGCCGCCCCAGCCCAACCAAACACCCCAACACACACCACCGAAGCAAACATCGGACGCCATGCAGATCACACCAGCGCACGCCCACCGGCCACCGGAAGCCACACGGAGAACGGAGGGCACACCTACACGGGGAGAACGGGCCACACCCACAGAGGAAGCCGCAGGGAACGCCGCCGCACGGCGCACCACCACGCCCTCACCGCCAGGCGACGACCCCAGTCACCACAAAGGCCACCTCACAGGCACCGGAAGAGGACGAAGGCACGGCCGCGGCACCCACGACTAGGGACCTAAACCCCCAGAGGACACGGGACCAAGGCACAGGCCCCCAGGGAGGGCAACCCCACGGACCGTCACGCGACCACGCTTTTGGCTATGAGGGCCGGGCTGCGTTACCGTCGCGGTTCGACGCAGAGTATTGCTATGCACTTGGATGGACGGCCAGGGGCTTGATCTCAGCTGGTCTCACGTCCGTGAGGGCGTCCGTCACCAACCTGTTGCGTCCAGTGGAGGAATGGCACTGCGACGGCACGCCTATCCCGTCCATGATGAATTTCGAGCGCCGCAAGGGGAAGTGAAAGGCTGTGATTGCGAAGGCCTTGCTGCTGCTGGACGGTGCCCCCTTCAAGGCCTTCTCCGAGCGCCGTGAAGACTGCCAAGATTACTACCGGTGCCCCGGACCCCTGCAGTTCAGCACCGGGGATATGGACATCCCCCTGACCCTGAAGTATGAACTCATGCCTGCCGGCGGCACCGACCCGGACCCTCATGTCCCTGCCAGCGCAGCCGAGCTGCAGTGCAAGCCTTTCGCCACTCAAACGGCGTTCGGAAGCCACCTCCACCGTCCGACTCCTGATTTCTGTTTGTCTGCCTTGGAGAAGGAACGCCTTTCCTACACCCCGAGTACGCCTGCCTGTCTGCGAGGCCCGGTGAAGATTGAGTCCATGGGTGGGAGTCAGTGTGCAAGCCCCAAGGACACCGTGATCATTCAGCAGAATTTCCCGAAGACCTACCCGACCCACCAGCCCGAGCGGCACGCCCAAGCCCCCACAGCGCGGACCCAGCGAGCCACCCACACCTAACCGCACCCCCCAACCACCAGCCGGCCCCACTCCGGCCCGCACTCCGCACCACGACACAGGCCAGGCTGACCTCCACTGACCCACCGCGGCACCACGCGAGACCACGGCACACCGCACCACAGCGCGCCACAGTGCAACGCACCACAGCACGACGCGACGCGACGCGGCACAGAGCGGCACAGCACGACACAACTGACCCTAACCTGAGGGACTAACCGAAGCCAGCCACGGCACACCCTGGAAGGCGCCGCGCCAACACGCCACACACCAGCACCGCAGGCCACAGACGGGGCCACAGCGCGCCAGGCGACAACGGTGGCGGACCACCCAGAAGATTACAGCCGGCACCGCAGAGGGGAAAGGACACGAAAAACCCCAGCCCCCTAACCCAAAACTACAAGCACCCGCCTGGCGCAGCCGCCCAGCCGGCAGAGCCAGGACCAAACCCGGCAAGAAGGGGCGCCGAGCCCACCGTGTACATAGCCCAGCCGACCCATGGGGCCGGAACGGGGCCACACAGAACGCAACTGAAGACAACAGCCCGGAAGACAACACTGAATGCAGGCCAGTGCGTGCGCCAGCCCAGGGAATGCAGAGGGAGGAACAGGCAAGCCCCCCCCCCCCCAAAAAAAAAGGAGGGGGGAGGGGGAAAAGGCACGAAAACGCACAGCCGCCAAACCGCCCGCCAACACCACCACAGGCGGCCAAACCCCCCCCCAGAAGGCACCGAAGACAGGACCCCCACAGAGGCACAGGGGGACCACCCACCCAAAACCGGCAACACCAAGCCAGTAACAGCGGCCCACAAGGAAAAGGGACACCGAAACAGAAAAAAAAAAAAAAAAAAGGAGAACCACCAGCCCAGCCCGAAAGAAAGGGGATGGAGGGACAGGGACAACAAAGCCCGGAAAAAAAAAAAAAAAAAAGAAAAACAAAAGAAAAAACAAAAGCGCAAAAAACACACCCCGACAACCCAGCCAAGAAGGGCTGGGCACAGCCGAGACCCGGGCCCAACACACACGCCCACACCGCACGCCGGAACCGGAAACGGCGGGGGGCAAGCGGGGCGCCCACGAAACCACACACGTCCCAAAAGCAGGCCGAAACCGAAGCCCAACCACGAACACCACAAACAGCCGACACTAGGGGGACAACGCCACAAACCGTGCCCAAACACACCCACCCAAGACCCCAGCCAGGACTGGCGAGGTTAACAAAACGCACACCCAACCGCCAACCGGACCCAAACACAAACGCCGCACAACAGTAGGAAACCCAGTGCCCACAGCCCGGGCACTGAGGCAGCCGGTGCCATGCAGGTGACCCGGCCAAACGAGATCCGGAGACCGGGGGTAAGGCTGCATCCTAAGGCCTGCGCTGCTTTGGGACTCGAGGCGGAGCGTGCGACACCCAAGCACCTCGGAACCCTAGTACCAAGAACGTGCATGCATGCCTTGGGAACGGGATACGCCAGGAAGTCCGGTGAACCCCTAGGGTTCCGCCCAAAGGAGGGGACGTGCGCAAGCACGGGGGCACACCCTCCCGGCGAGACAAGCATGTCACGCTGGCGGCGATCAGCCCTCCCGGCGTTGCCCGGGGCCGCTTTGTTGGGGGCCAACAGTCAGGTCTAGCAGGAAGTAAGCCGCCTCCCCTCTTCACGCGCGTAGCCTCTTCCTGTTCGTCACAGGGGCGACGCCAGGGGAACCATGAGGCGCCTCTCCACGACCGAGTGCACCTACCTACCTACCTCGGGAAAGAGGCTTGACGCGCGCCTGGTCTCAATGGGGGAGCAAAAGTATCATGGGTTACTCGACACGGGCGCCAGTAACAGCTTAGTGGCGGAGAGACTGGTGGAGCAAGGCGAGACGCAAATTGGTGAAATTTTCGGAGTCAAGGTTTGCAACGGAGGTGTACAGCTGACAAGTGGGGAGACGGAAGGAGTTGTTCACGTGGGAGAAGAGGACATCCCTTTCTCGTTCGCCACCTTCAACACCGGCGCGTTGGACGTGATCCTGGGAAACCACTTCTTTGAAGCCAACCCGCACATCAAGTACCTCTCCCTGCAAGCGCCCCATCATTTACTGGTTCAGAGACATGGGCAACTCGTGGAAGTCCCATTGAACGAGGACACCACACCAAAACCCTCCGTGCAGGTCATGCAAGGTCTGTCGCTTAATTTAGGCACAGACATGAAGCTGGAAGGTATGGTGGCCCTCCACGCGCAGCTCGCTCGTACTGAGAACTACAAGCTTTCGACGGAGATGAAGAGACAAGGGTTTGCGGACCAATCTTTGGAAGGAGATCCGACGGGTTCAGACTTCATTGAGCTGTTCGCGTAGAAGCAGAACGCGGACTCAAAATTTTACTGCAACCGCAAGGACAACTCCGCCTTTTGGTACCATTGGGGCCGGCTACAAAGATGGAAGCTGTTGTACGCAAATCCAAGGTTCTCCCAACTCTTAAGAGTTCTGGTCAAGGTGGCAATCGACCGAGCACGCTTAGTTTTAGTAGTACCAGAAGGGAAGAAACTGGAAAGTAAAGGAGCGAAGTGGAAAGAACTCCTCGAAAAGACTGACTATCTCGAAGATCATCCTACCCGACCTGCCGATGTACAGCCAACATGGGAGTGAAGAAATTTTACCGAAGCCTTCCTGGCAAACATGTCTCTATCTACTAGACGGGGATACCAAACCTGTACCGATGGAAGAACTTGACCAGGAGGAGGTACAGTGGGTCACAAGGCAGAGCCGGGGTTGGGGAAAAGCAAAGATGCTATCCAAATTCCCTGATCACCCTGAGGTCAAATGGGAGGAATGAGAACCAGTTGTCAACGCTCCGACGCTGGACGTGGAAAGTGATGGCGAACGAGAAGAGGAGACCTGTGCAGCAAACACAGGAGACAACAGGAGGAATCCAAGTGTGTCGACGATCCCGATTCACAACTCCGAAGGGTACGAATCAGTGAAATGGGACGATTTGGTGGATGCACTACTACTCGAAACTGAACCTGACATACCTCTGCAAGGAGGACAACTCAATGACCAAGCCAAGTGCTTACTCGCCTTTGCATGCATGGTGGCCAACAAGACGACCCACTCCGAGAAAAAGGATCCTCAGTGGGCGAAGCCCAGCAAGGACAGTTGGCCCATCCGGGAGCACGAGAAGGAGGATCTCAAACAGCTTCTCTTTCATCGAGTAGAACACCTACAAGAAAATCAGAAGAGAGAGCTATGGCGATAAAAGCAACTGAAGCTTAAGATGAAATGGGGTACGAGTGTCTATGTCCCTGAATACGACGAGGATCCGTCAGCCTGTACCTGCGAGTGTCAAGGACCGAGGGAGATGTGCCACGTGTGTCACTGCCACCAAGCCAGTACTCTAACTCTGCGAGAAGTGCGTGAACTACTGCAGGAATACGGCGATCAGAGCGCGAAAGAACATACTCACTGCTGCGACGAGTGTCACGGAAGTCTGGACCTCTGTCAGTTTCACCAAGTGGATCCTGACGAGATCAAAGAAGTACTTACACTCAAGCAGGAGTTTGGGCAAAGCAATCTGGCGGCTTCTGAGGATTTTAAGAACAAGATCCAAGAACACGATCCCCGAGTCGCTGAAGTCCTCGCAAGGTACGAAGAAGCCTTCGGACGTTTACCACCTCCCGGGTCAAGCAAGAAGCTGGTCAGAATGGACTTAGAGTTGAAACCCGAGTACCAGGACCAGTTGATTACTTCGAGAGGTTACCCCTGCTCTAAGGAGGACCAGGACGAGATCATGAGGCAAGTCCTAGAGCTGGTGGAAGCAGGGATGTGCAAAGCCTACAAGGACACGGAAATCCCTGAGCACTGCTCGCCGTGTTTCTTGGTGGCCAAACCTGGATCGACAGCGAAAAGGCTAGTCGTCGACTATCGCAAGCTGAACAACATGATCAAACTGCACGCCGGCAGTCTCCCTGTGATGGAAAACACCATCGAAAATGCCGCGTCGTGCAAGTTCAAGTTCAAGATGGACAAAAGATCAGGGTTTTGGCAAGTCGATTTTATGGAGCGTGCCAAGGAGGTGATGGCGTTTGGGACACCAAACGGAAGGGTGTTCCGATGGCTGGTCATGCCCTTTGGTATCGCCAACGCCCCCGCGCTGTTCCAAGAGTTGATGAACCAGGTGCTCACCATCCTCAAGCAGCGACCCGCAGTCCAGGCGTTGCTCGAACGAGGAGTGGTTGCCGAAGCTCACATCGACGACGTGCTGCTAGGCACGAACTCGATTGAGGACCACCTGCTGTTGCTGTCAGAGGTTTTCGACGTGTGTGTGGAGCAGAATCTCCGTACCAAAGTGGAGAAATGCGAATTCCTCAAAACTGAGCTGGAGTACCCTGGATTCTGAGTGGCAGACGGTCACTGGGGACTCTGTGAGGACAAACTGAAGCCACTGATGGATTTTACGATCGATGGAGTCAAAGGGAAAGCCGAAGGAGTCAAGAAGATAAGGCAATTTATTGGAGGTTGCAACTTCTACAGGAGTCACGTGAGGACTTTCGCTGAGTTCTCGGCTATAGTGACCGACCTCATCAAAGACAACACCCCATGGAAATGGACAGACGAGGAGAAAAACAAGTTGGAAGAACTGAAAGAGAAAATCTGCAAAGCAATACCTCTGGCAGTGCCGCGACCGAAAGGAGAGATTGTCTTCGTCTCGGACGGTTCGAACGTGGGCGGAGGCGGTACTCGCTTTCAATGGCAAGCGCTCCGACCTGAACAGTGTCACGAAATCGATGAAAGGCTCAGAACACAAGGAGTGAACCGAGACGGCAGTCTGGAACACTCGTACAACGAAGACGAATGGCGACTTGTTCCACTTGGACATTGGAATTGCAAGTGGAATGCAGCGCGCTCCAGGTACCACACGTACGAGCACGAACTGCTGGGAGGAGTACTGGTCCTCGGCAGTCAACAGACGATCATTGGTAACAACCCAGTCACCTGGCTCTGTGATCAGGATTCGGTCAAGTACTTTATGGACTCACCGCCTCCCGAACAAAAGAGACTACGGCGATGGTGGGTATTCCTGTCCCAACTACGACTAGCCGTTCACCACATCCAAGGACTCAAGAACGAGCTAAGCGATTACCTGAGCCGCAACTCGTTCGACGAACGCTTGGGGCAATCTTCCGAAAAACTGGCAAAGGACGTGTTCGCAAAGATGGATGTGCAGCTCAACCTGTTCATGAAGACCACGCAACCGCAGAAGAAGTGGGGAAAGGAGGAACTGTTGAAGGATTACGCTGCGATTATGAAGCAACTGCAACCAGGGCAAGTCAAGCTGATCGCTGGCGAACAGTGGGCGATGACCAAAGACGCGCTGTACAAGGAGGACCGAGTCTCTGTCCCTGAATCCCATCTCGAGGAAACACTCCGATGGAGTCACACGGTCAACGGTCACCCTGCAGTGCAGAGGTCCTTGTGGTTCTTCGACCGCCACTTTCACTGCCACAAGAATGAGTCAGAGAAAGAAGAGAATTGTTACCGAAGGGACAAAAGACTTCCACTGCATCCTGCCCTAGGGGCCCGTTTTGACATAAAGTGCAAAAACCAATGTTCCGCTCAACTTAGTTAAAAGCATCCTCAATTTAGCTAACGATTCAAAATTGTATGAGGTGGAAAAGAGTTGTTTTCAAATGGCACCCACTTGTTGTATTTTTGTGCTTTCCAATATTGTAATGCCTAGCCGGGGCCCCAAATGTCTCAAAATTTACTACTCCAGATTGGAAGACCGGGCTCTTACCAAGGAACTTGTGGATTTTTTCAGGAGTGGTCCCCGGGCCAAAAACCTACTTAAACGTGTGGTGAACCGAGTTATCCCCACTGCTACACTGCTCCATGCCCCGCATAGGCAGCGCCCCTTTCAAATTTCTCCTCAATGTGCGGTGGAACTGGTTTTGGACCTTCAAATTCCAAAGACAAGGTGTGCCGTGCACCACAGCATGCAATTTCAAAATTGCAACCAAAATTGCATTTCACCGAAAGTTGCATTCCTGTTCCAAATCTCTAACTTGCATCAAAGTTGCATTACAACTTGGTAAACTTTGTGGGGGTTCCGCTACCCCCTAATGTGGCTGATTGCAACTTTGTTGCAACTTTGTTTCATCTTTGCTATATGCTCTTTTAGGTTTGTTTGTGGTGGTTTGTTAGCTTTGTTTGTGGTGCCTTTTGCGGTGGCTGGGCAAGACAAAGGCACAAGAGGTGCATGTTGCTCAAGTGGTGAATGCAGATGGGGACTCCGACTCTGACTCTGACTGTGATGGGTAGGCCTGAACGACTCTGACTGTGATGGGTAGGCCTGAACGTGTGGTGGCTTTTGTTTTTGGTGCCTTTTGCGTGTGGTGGCTTTTGTTTGTGGTGCCTCTTGCGTGCATGGCGTGCATGTGTGCACGGGGTTGCGCTCTCCCTGCATGGCGCCCCACGAATACAAAGTTGCACCCAACATTGGAAAACGGAACTGCAATTTTCTGGAGGAGTTGTGCAAATTTGTTTTGGTTCTTTTTTTTCTATGTTGCATTCAACTTAGCACCACCAGCCGGAAATTCACACCTCTCTCGTACCCATTACTTCATTTGCTTCGTATTACTTCCGCGGTGCTTCGGCGTTGCTTCCTTGCCTCGGCGTTGCTTCGGCATTGCTTCTGCGCTGCTTCGGCGTTGCCTCCGCGTTGCTTCGGCATTGCTTCGGCGTTCGTTCGGCGTTCCTTGGGCTTCGGCGTTGCTTCGGCGGCGTGCGCTGCAACTTCGGTGCAACTTCAGCTCAACCTTGGCTCAACGATGCGTTCGGCTCAACCAAAACCTCACCGCCAGGTGCTCCGATGCTCATTTGTGTGATCTTTGGGTTGCCTGTAGTTTGCAAGACCGGGAGCTGTTGAAGGCACTCAACACGTTCCGGTTTTTCAACCATGAACGACATAGCAACACCTGTTTTGAGGTTTATTGGACTTAGTCAATCTTGCCGTTCAACTTTCATTCAACATTGCCATCACTGAGATCCCCATTCCTGAGCGCACGTGGATGCGGAGTAAAGCGCGTGGGTGTGTCTCAAAGTTATTTGCCGAGTGGGAAAACTTACGTAACCAGTAAATGGCACGGATTCTCGTTGCAAAAAAACAAGATTTCCTGGGCGTACTCCACTGGTGTTCGGTGACAGGGTTGTCCACCATGGCTGGGACCAATGAGCTATCGGCAGAGGAGCTTGGCAGGCTAAGAAGCTTACTCCGGCAGACTCACACTGGAACAGCCCATGTATGCACTGTGAATGCATTTTTTTTCGGTTTTGGTGATTTTGAATTTTGGTGCTGCAATTTTCATTTACGCGTCGATCGCATCTGCAATTTATAAGGCGTAACGTGCAATTTCGCATCGATTTTGAATGTTGCGTGCAATTTTGTATCTGTACTGTGGCGACTGTGAATGGCGCGCGCGTGGCAGATCTATCCAGCGCCACATCGCTCCCTTGTGGTACCGTAGATTCAAAAGGAGAAAATCGTCCCCAAAGACGACAACGATGACGATTCCAATATTTCCACCGAGCCGTCCCAGCCCTCCCAGCCCTCTTCTTGCTTCCCCCTTAGTGAGAAGCTTCTGGCAGGGCACCATCCCCACCCCGACACCCCCATCATTGGTAGTGGCCGCGCCAAGGCCTTGGGCTACCGCTGGTTGGCAGACATCACCCGTAGGGCATTGTTCCAAAGGATCTTGTATTGACGCGGAATGGGCTGTCCCCCATCCGCCACTGATGTTTTCAGAGAATTGCGTCCACCAGCGTCGTCGCCGCAACTGTCGCGACGGCCTCCACGCGCAGCAAAAGACGCAAATCCACGTGGATCAAGGATAATTTAATCGAGTGAAGCGTGATTCCTGTTGTGCATTTTTAATAACAAAAGGAGCTGGTAAGCAGGTAAAGGTAGGGATACCAATGCGTTGATAGTGCTTCGTCGATTCGACGAGATCCATCGCATTGGTATTAGGCGATGTCAGCGCTGCACGCCTTTGGCGCTGCGTACCGTGTAGAGTAACAGTTTGTCTGTGGTCTGCTTTGCAGGCTTGTTTTTTGCTCCAGGCGGGCATGCAAAGCTCGCAGATTTATTCGTAAGCCAACGCGAGCCGTGCGCCCAGCAGCGGGCATGAAGTGGCCCTCACTGCAGTGACGAGCTGCAGTATCGCGGCTGCCAAGGCCATGAAGAAGGCCCTTCCTCGTAGCCGGCTCCCGCTAGGCGCTGGCTGCATCGTGAAGGGATAAGAAAAGAGCTCTGCTCCAAAATGACTCCGTTGGATGTGAACACGATGAATCACATTGACGGGGTCTACGCCTTTTGTGCTGTCGCTGCTACTGTTGGTGTGTTGCTGCTGCTGGTGCGGGTCTTCAAGCAGGAGCGTGCGAAACCAAGCAAGGAGTTTCGAGAAACCAAGCAGGAGTTTTGAGAAACGAAGCCAGAGTGCAAGGTACCGAGCAGAGAGCCGGATCACACGTAAGCAAAGGTGTTCGTAATCAAGCGGCAAAAGCAAAAAAGGCACAAGCAGGATAAAAAGCTCGGTGGTGTGGCGCTGTAGAAGGCAACGTGTTCATAGGTTTTACCTGCGCTGCTACAAGAAGGATTTCGGGGAAAAATGGTCGCGTACCCGGTACCGCTTCAAAATAAATCTGAGCTGCGTCCGTATTCAAGACAGACGCCATTTGCAACAGCGACCGAGAACGAGTCGAAAGGGAATGGACGAAGCAGGACAAGACGCCCTCAAGTGCAGCAGAGCCGGGGACCACGTGACGGCTCTGAGGGATGTATTGGACCGGCTGCTCCATTGCCTGCTCCCCGCCGACTTGAAGTCCTGCGACTCAGCAAAGCGTCTCCCAACAAGGAAGCTGCGTGAAGGATGGCGTACGCAATCCTCTTAAGGAGGGAGGTGACGCGGAATGGGCTGTCCCCCATCCCCCACTGATGTTTTCAGAGAATTGGGTCCACCAGCGTCGTCGCCGCAACTGTCGCGACGGCCTCCACGCGCAGCAAAAGACGCAAATCCATGTGGATCAAGGATAATTTAATCGAGTGAAGCGTGATTCCTGTTGTGGATTTTTTATAATAAAAGGAGCTGGTAAGCAGGTAAAGGTAGGGATACCAATGCGTTGATTGTGCTTCGTCGATTCGATGAGATCCATCGCATTGGTATTAGGCGATGTCAGCGCTGCACGCCTTTGGCGCTGCGTACCGTGTAGAGTAACAGTTTGTCTGTGGTCTGCTTTGCAGGCTTGTTTTTTGCTCCAGGCGGGCATGCAAAGCTCGCAGATTTATTTGTAAGCCAACGCGAGCCGTGCGCCAAGCAGCGGGCATGAAGTTGCCCTCACTGCAGTTACGAGCTGCTGTATCGCGGCTGCCAAGGCCATGAAGAAGGCCCTCCCTCGTAGCCGGCTCCCGCTAGGCGCTGGCTGCATCGTGAAGGGATAAGAAAGGAGCTCTGCTCCAAAATGACTCCGTTGGATGTGAACACGATGAATCACATTGACGGGGTCTACGCCTTTTGTGCTGTCGCTGCTACTGTTGGTGTGTTGCTGCTGCTGGTGCGGGTCTTCAAGCAGGAGCGTGCGAAACCAAGCAAGGAGTTTCGAGAAACCAAGCAGGAGTTTTGAGAAACCAAGCCGGAGTGCAAGGTACCGAGCAGAGAGCCGGATCACACGTAAGCAAAGGTGTTCGTAATCAAGCGGCAAAAGCAAAAAAGGCACAAGCAGGATAAAAAGCTCGGTGGTGTGGCGCTGTAGAAGGCAACGTGTTCATAGGTTTTACCTGCGCTGCTACAAGAAGGATTTCGGGGAAAAATGGTCGCGTACCCGGTACCGCTTCAAAAATAATCTGAGCTGCGTCCGTATTCAAGACAGACGCCATTTGCAACAGCGACCGAGAACGAGCCCAAAGGGAATGGACGAAGCAGGACAAGACGCCCTCAAGTGCAGCAGAGCCGGGGACCACGTGACGGCTCTGAGGGATGTATTGGAGCGGCTGCTCCATTGGCTGCTCCCCGCGGACTTGAAGTCCTGCGACTGAGCAAAGCGTCTCCCAACAAGGAAGCTGCGTGAAGGATGGCGTACGCAATCCTCTTAAGGAGGGAGGTGACGCGGAATGGGCTGTCCCCCATCCGCCACTGATGTTTTCAGAGAATTGCGTCCACCAGCGTCGTCGCCGCAACTGTCGCGACGGCCTCCACGCGCAGCAAAAGACGCAAATCCACGTGGATCAAGGATAATTTAATCGAGTGAAGCGTGATTCCTGTTGTGCATTTTTTATAATAAAAGGAGCTGGTAAGCAGGTAAAGGTAGGGATACCAATGCGTTGATAGTGCTTCGTCGATTCGACGAGATCCATCGCATTGGTATTAGGCGATGTCAGCGCTGCACGCCTTTGGCGCTGCGTACCGTGTAGAGTAACAGTTTGTCTGTGGTCTGCTTTGCAGGCTTGTTTTTTGCTCCAGGCGGGCATGCAAAGCTCGCAGATTTATTCGTAAGCCAACGCGAGCCGTGCGCCAAGCAGCGGGCATCAGTGGCCCTCACTGCAGTTACGAGCTGCAGTATCGCGGCTGCCAAGGCCATGAAGAAGGCCCTTCCTCGTAGCCGGCTCCCGCTAGGCGCTGGCTGCATCGTGAAGGGATAAGAAAAGAGCTCTGCTCCAAAATGACTCCGTTGGATGTGAACACGATGAATCACATTGACGGGGTCTACGCCTTTTGTGCTGTCGCTGCTACTGTTGGTGTGTTGCTGCTGCTGGTGCGGGTCTTCAAGCAGGAGCGTGCGAAACCAAGCAAGGAGTTTCGAGAAACCAAGCAGGAAGTTTGAGAAACCAAGCCGGAGTGCAAGGTACCGAGCAGAGAGCCGGATCACACGTAAGCAAAGGTGTTCGAAATCAAGCGGCAAAAGCAAAAAAGGCACAAGCAGGATAAAAAGCTCGGTGGTGTGGCGCTGTAGAAGGCAACGTGTTCATAGGTTTTACCTGCGCTGCTACAAGAAGGAATTCGGGGAAAAATGGTCGCGTACCCGGTACCGCTTCAGTATAAGTGGAAAAGGCTCAACACGAAAACAGACATGAATGGGCAACACTTCCACCCCCGTACACATCCCAGGCGGTGACGGCCTCCAACTTGTCCACGTGACGGATGCTCAAGCCCAGCACCAAAGTATCACAATGCCAACAAGTCTATCCGCCCAGCCCAATGGAGTGGGCCTACATTTTGAGAGCATTCAAGGGGTACGGATTGGGCAAAGTGTGCATGGCCGGTGCGCGGTGGTAAAGGGGGACGCGCTCCACAAGCCAAATTCTACTTCTATGAATCGGCTTCGGAGGCGTTTCCGCGGGGATGGTGGGACCAGGACGTTGCCGAGGCCGGGGGGTATGAAAACACGTACCCAAACATCGAGGCGGTAGGGGGGTGTATGACCACGGGCCGCACCCTCTTCCCCGAACCCAAGCAACCCCAACCCAAGAAAGAGAAGAAGGAGAAGAGAGAGAAGAAGGAGAAGGACAAGAAGCACAAAAAAGCCAAGAGAGAAGAACCAAGGGTGAAAGAGGAGGAGATCAATCGAGAGGTTGAGGAACATGTAGTGGCCCAACGGACCGAGCAAAGGAGGCCCTTGTTTGACGAGGTAGTACCACAATTTGCCATTTGGGCTTCCTTGGGGTCACATCGCCTTACTTAGACAATGTTTAGCCAATGTTGAGTGCAACTTTGTGTAGTGCATGAGTGTGATAACAATGTTGCATGCAACGTTGCTTCAACTTTGCTTCCATTTTAATGTCCAGGACGTAGTGGTGGTCACCAAAAGCGGTGTATGGGCGCTCCCAAGGCAAGCTCAAGAACCCCTGGCATGGGCCCAATGGTCCGCGACCCAAGCAAGTTCCGTGGTGGGCGCCCTCGTGCACTCCTCCCGCCTCATCGGCCTCACATTCACCCCGCTTCAAGGCTCACCTCCACAACTTGCCCTACTCCGACAACTCCAAACCTCTCAACTACTCCAACAATTTCCTCAACCACCTCATGCCCAAGGAATGCCTTTCCCCCAAGTCCCGCGACTTCTAGTCCAACCCCAAAGCAACCAAGTCCAACCCCAAGCCAACGCAAACACTCAAACCCTCCAAGCGTCGGTAGCCAACGTGGCCGGCCCCACGAAGCCCACCAAGGAGGCCTTGGCATGGATCCAATCCCGGCATGAGGAAACGCCAAGCCACCCCGAGAAGGAAAAGGAGAAGGCCCGGTCCCATGGGGTGGACACAACGGCCCGACGCCCCGCGGAAGAGGGCGCCGGTTTGGCGGAGAAGAAGAAGATGATTGCGGACATGATCGCCCAAGACAAGGCCAACGAGAAGGCAAGGCAAGAAAAGAGGGACGAAAAAGAGCAGGACAATGAAAAGAGAAGAGCGGAGGAGCAAAAGCGCGCGAAAGAAGCCGAGAAGAAAAAAGAGCAAGAGCGCCAAGACCGAAAGCACCGCACGGAGGAACGCACCTCACACAAGGAGAAGAGCAAGAAGGTATGGGCAACGATACGACGTAGTGCAACTTTCGTTCAATTTTGATGAATTTGCATTGTTTACGATGCATGGCACATCCACATGCTTCAACTTCGACTCAACATCGATGCAGCATGGCCGGCACTCTCATCACCTCACTCTCCTCTCCATAGAGCAACCCCACCCAACAAGAAGTGCCCACGCAGAAGGCACCGGCGAACGATGGTAACGAAGAGCCGTTGGATGACATAGTTGAAATAGAAGATGGTCGGGAGGTACACCACGTGTGAGTGGTTGTGGGACACCAAACGACTCGCACATGTAAATATTTCAATGCGATTTGTGTTTTGCCTTTGGAAACGGTCTTTTTTTTGTTGTTTTGACACATTGCCACATGTCCCTAGGTACCCGGCCGCCGGGAGACAACGGTGCCGGAACGGCTTGAAATCGGCAACATCGAAAGGGGGCTCGCAAGAGAGACTCACAGATGGCCACCCAAAAGCAAAGTCCGATGGGTCTTGTGGAAGACAAGCTTGGAGTGCGGTGCGAACGGGAGCGACGAATGGGGACGCGAGGGGCCTGGGTGTGTACAACTGGTGGTTGGCGTGGTGACCGGAGAGAAGGGGAAAAAAGTATGGATTGACACACCCTCCCAATGGGAGGGATCTTGGGAGGCTTGTAAGCTCGAAATCGATCGCACTGTGTGTCCACTCTACACTTCTCTTACCGCGGTGAGGGAGGAATGGCTTGGGTGGGATTGCCAATGGTGTGACTCAACACCAACCCAGGAAGACTCACCCCCCTCCCCACACCGCAGAGAGAGGTCCGTTGCCTTTGAATCTCCATAACCGGGCTCCTTTGGAGTTAAGTTTGTTAATTTCCAATTATAAACCTATCGTGTGCTCCTTTGCAGAAAACCAAAGTTGAGCCAATGTTGCATCAAAGTTGCAATGCTCAGCATTGTTGAGCCAAAGTTGCACTCAAGGTTGCCAATGTTGCACCAAAGTTGGGGTTATTTACACCAAGGTTGCAGTCATTTGTCCCAATGTTGAGGCCCAGTGCCTGCCGGGATGCTGCTGGGATGGGATTGCCATGGTGCTGGGTGGTGTTGAACCTTTAAAACAGCCTTAACGGGAGGTAGAAAAATGTGTCTTCATAGTGTCCTCAACCTATCACCGGTGGAAAGGGTAAAAAAAGTAGATTCTCAAACACCAATAAAAACCAAAATTGCGCCAAAATTGCGCTTGGCAAAAATACAATTCTTTTGGGTTTTGGGTACTCAACTTTGACGTTTATATCAAAACGGGCACCTAGGGTGGGGAAACCCAACAGTCAAGTTGATCGCGGAGAAATGGGAAACCTGCCCATACCTCATATGGTGAACTCTGTCGTGTACCTCGACTTCATGCACCTGCCCCACTATGCCGGGCACAACTTTGCGTTGCTGGTCACGTGCGGGCTCTCCAGATTCGCAAGGGTCTTCCCTATGAACAAGAAGGCGGACAGCGAGACCGTGCTGAAGACTCTGTTTGAAGAGTGGGTACAAGTCTATGGTTTACCGAAGGTCATCCACTCTGAGCAGGATGTGCGCTTAACAGCCGCAGGCAACTGGTACCGGGGAGTACTAGAAACACTTGTTTGCGAGATACAACTCGGTACGCCCTATCTACGCACCAAGAACGCACTCTGCGAGAGGCAAATCCGCTCCTTCAAAACAGTGATGCGGATCCTCATGGTGCAGGAGAAGGGGAGGAACTGGTTGAGAGTCCTACCGTACGCAATATACCTGATGAACAACTAGGTGTCCACGCGTACTGGTTTCTCACCGCACGAACTCTTCTTCGGTCGTCCTGGTTTCCATATGGAGTTCCCGACGCCGCAGGACGCAAATCCTAAGGTGAAAGAGTGGATGGAGAAGCAAGGGACGCTGGCAAGCAAGGCCAAGGAACTGCTTCAGAGGATCAGAGAACGTGAGAACATACGCAGCAACCGTGGGCGCAAACCCGTCGAATACCAAATGGGAGACATGGTACTCGTGCACCACGAGAGGTTACCGCGCTGGAAAAAGAACGATCTACACCTACCCTACTATGGTCCTTTTATGGTCACGGATGTGGGTCCTAGTTCGGTTAAAGTACGCGCAAGCCCGAGGTTTGGGGGAGAGATCGAAGTCAGCTTCCCTCACCTCAAGAGGTACACCCTGATGGACGAGTACGACCTGGATTTGGAGGGTTTCCACGACGAAGTGGCGGCTGAGGAGGATGAGCTCAACGACGATCAAGATGAGGACATGACGTCGGAGCTCGGCAACGCGGAGTTCTCTGAAGGAGGAGGACAGCTGCCGGATATGGACACGAAGGAGATGAAGTCAAAAGGGTTTTTACAAGGTGGAAGCTATTCTGCGTTCGAAGTACAGGCATGGCTGGAGATTCTTGGTCAAGTGGGAGGGTTACTCTATGGCACAGGCAACGTGGGAACCCTACACGGCGTTTATTTTGGACCAAGGAAACGTGAGTTCGGTATTTCGGGACTACTTCCACGCCAACAAATTGCAGAGAGTGCTCAAACTAGCGGAGATCAAGAGTAAGAAGGAGCACGAAAAGCACAACAAGTAAGAACCTGAAGACTCTTCACCCAAGTCAGCCGACTGCACGTGCGAAGGATCGAGCACGTTCACGGACACCGTCTCGGAGCATTCCTCACCAACTGCAGCCGGATCAGCAGCCACAGGCGCAGGCGCAGCCGCAGGCGCGGCCGGATCATCAGCCACAGGCGCAGCCGTATCAACAGCCGCATGCGCAGCCATTAAACAGCCATGGGCACAGCCGGATGAACAGCCGCAGGCGCAGCCGGATCATGAGCCACATGCACAGCCGCAGGCGCAGGCGCAGCCGCAGGTGCAGTTGGATCATCAGCTGCAGGCACCAATGCAGGCACCAGTCCTGGGTCCACCACTCCCGGCAGCCAACAAGGCTCACTCAACTGGGCGCTGTCGAGCTGAGCATCTGCCCAGTACAGCCGAAGCCCATCAGAGTTGAGCATTACTGCCCAACGGCCGACGGGCTCCAGCTGGCGCCTAGGCCCGAAGAGGGTCTGGACGGGCAGGTGAGAGCGGGGGAAGGGGATGCGGGTGTTGGTGAGGGGAGGAGGGATGCGGGGAGGCGGAATGCCGGAGAGGGAGAGCGGAGAATTGTAGATCGACTCAAGGGTAGATGCAGGAGATGGAGATGCAAGAGATGCACCAGAAGTAGAAGAAAGAGAAGAAGAAGGAGGTGGCATTGGCGGCGGCGCCAGAGCCACAGGGAGCGGCACGTTTGCCAACTGAGGCGGCGGTGGTACCGCCGGGGGTGCCGGTGCTGGCAGTGGCAACAGCACGTGCAAGAAGGGCAAGGGCTGGGACAGAGACTGTCCACTGGGGGCACTCGATGCAAGGGGAAGTTTGGGGTAGGGTTGGCTGGTTTTGGTACGGGCTTGGGCTTAGGCTTGGACTTAGGCTTGGGCACGCCTTTACCGGTGGACTTACTACGGTCCATGACTCCCTTGTAATATAAGCTGTAAAACCAGATAGGGTACTGCACTACGGTCAGCAGTAGGGTATCGGTATCGTTATAGGTGCCAGAACAGGAGTTTGCGTCCCTCTAACCAACTGTCGCACGCGAACTCAAGAACCCAAACCAACAGAAAGGCCAGAAGAAAGAGAGAGAGCAAGACAGAGAAAAAGGGAAGAGAAGAGTGTGAGAGACTGGGGGGGAGGATATACGACAATTTTTGTGAAGGCCGCGCTGAAAACAGCGAACTCCGCCAGCGAGGTTCTGGGTAGCTAGGGCGTCAGGCAACTGTAACCACGGGTAGACGCCTACGCACCCAGGTACTAAGCGAACGGTGAGCGCCGAGTGGGAATGGTGTACAGTGACATCCTTCATTCCGTGTGACATCCTTTTCACCTTGTGCGAATCAATCATTTCATTCCTTTCTCACCAATGAAAGAATCGACACGTGCATGCTGACGTTCTTGAGCAGTACAACGGCCATCACGGCAGTGCGGTGACTACACCCTGCCAAGTGGATCGAAGGACGCTCGCAGGATGACAGCGATGTTGTTAAACAAACACGCAAACCACGACGCGATCTGTGCGATGCTAACGAGGGTCCACCTCAGCAACTTGCCCGTACCAGTACCTTTACTACGAGAGTGACGGAGCACGAGGGAGAGACGGCTGAGTACCAAGTACCTCTACTACAGCTACCTGCAGACTGAGTACAAGAAGATCAACCTGACTGCCTACAGCGACAACGACATCGGGATCACCGCGTGGAATTCAAGGTACGCGCTACGCAAAGCTGCTGAAGGACGTGTCAGACGCCTCCACGCCTACGCAACGAAAAGATCATGGCGATGAAGGACGGCGCGCGCAAGCAGCTTGACTGAGCACGACCCCAAACGACACGCACAACTCACATGCGCTATCCCAGAGCACCTAAGGTCTGACCACAAGCAAGAAATGGGTGTAAGGATACTACGCATGCATATGGTGATCCCATCTAAGGGTTATATTTTTTGCGACGCACGCAAAGGACTTGCAGCGTTGCAGTGGGGGAGTTAGATGGACCCACTGAGGCTGTTTCGTTTTGCGAACATGCCTATTTATATAAGCATTGAGTTATCAAGCTGAACTCTGGTAGTGAATTTCCTACTTTAATCCAGATCCAGATCCAGATCCCACAATGTGCAGCATGATGCTGCTAATCCAAGATTGTCCAGCATGAACAGTGAAGATGATCAGTAAATCAGAAGAATGATTGAAGATGATGGTGACAGGCAGATTCTCAGAGGTCAAATTGTTCATAATCAGATCATGATGCAGAAATGACATGATGGGTCATGATGGGGCACATGAATGAATCCATGATGGCCAGTCTTACTGAGCGGGCAGTTCAAGAGATAAAGGTCAGAACTGAACCTTGGTGATAGTAAAAGGCCCAGAAACCACACAAACATATCTTTTTCATGTCTTTTATGCTCTAAAGACTTGTGCATATTTTTGGGTCATTTGTTTAGCCTTTTATGCCATGGAGCTACAATCAGTGGTGGACTTTTATCAGCAAGTTTGATCCTGAATTTTTGCTTTGTGCTAGGGTGTAAGGCAGAAATCTTTCTGCCAGGGGAACTGATGGTGGAGAGCTCCCCTTCCCGCCAGCGGCGGCCACCATGCCAAACAAACAAGGGGATGTCAGATGAGGCTGCGGACGCGGCCGCCCTTACTTACTTACTTACTAACCTGGCTAGTTTTGCACCTTGGTTTTTTTTTGCGTGGAGGAATTAGCCAGGATTTGCTGATTTGCCAAGGCCTTGAATTTGCGGGAATCCCCCCTGGTTGGATGGTGATTGAATTTTGGTGTTCTAAGTTTTCAAAACTCCTTGGTTTTAAGTGGTTTAGTAGTTTGCAACAAGTAGCAATATGGCTTTCACTTACATACCACGTCACGTTCCCGTGGGTCTTTGAAATCAATTGTTTCAATGATGTAGAGTCTAAGATCCACAGGGTCTTTAAATGAGCTACCCTTTTTCTTTTCAATTGATGTATAGTAAAAGATTCCTAGGGAATAAGGGACACTTAGTGCATCGTCCTGGTTCTTGAACAAACCTTTCCTTGAGACCCTTTGGGCCTAAGGGGAAGACTCAGGAATACTTTGTTCTTTGTGACTTTGGTTTGCTTCTTAGTTCCTTACCCCCCAATCAGCAGTATTTTGAACGCCACTTCTAGCCCTTTAGATGGCTACCGAAAAGTGGTGAGATTTAGACCCTTCATGCAGGGTCTACGGGGGGTGTGAGGTAAATGAGGTAAACCTGACTTGGGATGATTCACATCCATCATTTGCCTCCACCACTTTTCTATTTCAATAATGGAGGTATTTGGGAGTTCAAATGGGAATTTATGATTTTCTTTCAATAGATGGGTGATTTCTCCTTGCTGGTAGACCTACCCATTCCCCAACCAATTAGTAACTCCCTAACAAGTCACTCGCGAATCTGACTTTATGATGGTCGGACCAAATTTACGATGTTTTGGCACTTTGCTACTCCTCCAAGTACATTTTGCGCTGAAATTGTGCATATTCTTCTTTGTTGCATAGGTCTTTGTATACCCTTTCAACATGAGCCCATTTGCCAATTGATTTCGTGCCTGCCGACCTCAAACAAAATAGACAAAAAAAGGCCAATAGCAAAATCAGCGGCCAAGGTGCTTCACTTAATTCAACGATGCGCAACAAGCACAAGTCATACCTCTGCTTGCTTGACATAGGCAAAGCGTACCCCAGCACGACACACCCCGCCATCATCACGGTCCTACAGTCCATTGGCACCCCGCGCAAACTCATCCGCCTCGTCGATCTCAAATATCAGCAGAGCCCACATAGCTATCAGGATCTTTAGTACAAGCTGAGCACGAGCATCAAAGAGGGAATTCCCTTCTCTCCCTCTCTCTTCCTATTGGTCTGTGAGGCATTGCATACGGCAACGGCGCGAGACTTCCCATCTCTAGAGCTGGCTGTGTACGTCAATGATATCGCCATCACTGCTCCTAACCGACGTTAGCTGCTGAAAATGCTACACCGGGTAACCCAACTTCTACATTGTTTGGGCTTCTAGGCCAACCTGGCAAAAACACAAATCTACAAGCGGTCTCTGAAACTCCAACACCGGCTTATTAAGCGGAATGCCGACACAGTTACGGTACGTGCCCCCATCTTCACCTACCTTGGGCACACCATAACGCACCCACAGCAAGAAAAAGTGCATTTCACTGTATGTACAGTGCCACACTGTAGCCGTGACCGTACCGCCGTCAAGGAAAAAGGTGGTTTTCCTTACTCAACAGAACGCATTGGCCGACTTGTGACACCATCCAAAGTATGAATCAGCCCAGCAACCAGGTAGGTGGCCTGTACTCCGTGAGGTGAGGCTCCATCGGTCACAGGGCGAGCTTTGGGGCGGTATCAGGCGATCCAACTTGGCGCTAATTTCTTGTGTAACATCCCCAATCAAGTGTTTGGTGGCCCCACAAAGTACTTTCCGGATCTCGAACCGGGTTAGCGACCGCTGAGAAGACCTGCCAGACTCCCTGCTCCTTCCCCGACATGAGCCTGGGCCCCGCAGACCGCCCAGGGAAGTAAGACGCGGTCCATGCTCCGGCATAGTATGGGCAAGCGTCATAGGTGGAGGCGGTGCTCTAGGGACCCCTCGAAAGGTATCAGGATATTCACATACAGTAGGCTACTGCACCTTAATGTAAGAACATCCGGATGCAACTGGTTCACTGACTAGATGTGCCATCGGTGCCATTGTAGTGCACATGTCCACAGCATGGGTAGGGTCAAGCGCGCGAGTAAGGCCTGTTCCCTCTGCCACGGGTAGAATCGTTGTAGGTGAGGATGCAGCTGGATGTGCAGCTAGGAGTGTAGTGGCTGTAGGAGAGGATGCAGCCGGATGTGCAGCTAGGGGTGTAGTGGGTGTACGAAAGGATGTAGTAGGATTTGTAGCGGGTGTTCACAGGAGTCCACGCACGCCTAGGGCGCTCTTGGAGAGCATCTCGGCGAAGTGTATATCATCAGTTCGTTCATGTGCTGCTTCGCTATCAACTCTTGTTCCCACTTTCCCTTTCTCCTTCTGCTTCTGCTTGCCTTCAGGTGTTCCAACTCGAAATTCACTAAAGGCTGCTCCCAACCCATTCAAGTCCAACTGATTGTCCTTGGTGCCACTTAAGGGCACTAAAGGTACAAGCCTAGGGTGAGGCTCACCAGCAGCTATGGGCTCAGGCGTCGGCTTGGCTGGTGCCACTGAGGGCTGTGTTGTCTCAGCAGTGTCCTTGGTGTCCATGATATATTCTCCGCCCTTCAAGAGGTGACAATCTCGGTATACTGGTTGAACTGCACGGGGTTGTAGGTACGCAAAGACTGCATGTCTCTGCTACCACAAAGATTGTTATGCTTTTAATGATTATTTTTGTGTTGATGTGCCATTGCTTGTATCCTGCTGCTTGCATGGTCCTCTGGTTTTTGTGTATTTTGGAAACCAAGGAAAAGACCCAATCAATAGTCCAAGTAGGGCACAATTCATGATCTGATGCTCCAAACATGAAGGGCTGCAGTCAAAAAGAAATGGATGTACAAAGTATTCACAACAATAGATCAAACTCTGACTGCTGATTAGAAAAGATAATTAGAAAACAAACCAATCAAGATAGAATACTTCCCTCATGGGCATCCTTTCTAGGGAAGGGTCACTCTGAGATGTGTACTCTTTGTTTCAGCTCCCTTAGCTGCTGAGGTGGCAGCATCTGTGGCGCTAAGGTCAATGCCATGTCACGTAGGGTCTTCCTACTTAGCTAGGCTGGCTAGGAATGGAACCCAGGACCTCTCAAAAAGAGGTACCACAGCCCCCTAGGGTGCACACCACTAAGATAAGTAGGCATTCATAAAAAAAGTAGATAAAAATGTACAGGCTCTAAACGAGAGCATTGCCTCAGTCAACTGGGGATCATGCGATTAAATCAGAATAGTTGGGGGCCGGGGGTTTGACAGGTCTTCACAACATCCATTGATTGGTGATTTGTTTTATAGGTCAAAATGGATTATCCTTATGTTGGTGGGGCAAAGACTGAAATAAAAATGTGATATGCCTCAAGGCATCTTTAATACAACTAAAGCTATCCCCAAGGGCATTGAAATACACTTTTCTTACTTTATATAAATCAAAAAATGCATAATTACAACATGAATGCGTATCTGTCCCCAACGCTTGGTGCCGGTGCACCGACGTGTTTTGAAACCGAATCAGCATATGCATGCAATGCCACACTAATGCGCTGTGATTGGGTGCACTAAGCTTCAGAATTGAAGACACCTATGATTTTCTAAAAATTAATGAACATGGCCTACTTGGGACAAAAAAACTAGCAACGGCGCTTGAGGTACGCATGCATGCGCCATAGCTTAAAACTGCTATAGAAATAATCTAAACTATAGAACTGATTGAAAATTCTTTAAAATCGTCAAAAATCGACATTTTCTGAATCGGCGTGTGCGATCAGGAGGGGCCGTCGCCGACTCAGGCTCAGCTTCAACCGAAATGTTTTGGATTTCCCAAACGCGTCCACACCTCAAATGACGTCATGTGGTCTCTCCAAACACATTGATGCTCCAAATGACACGTTAGGCTTCTCCCAACGCACCGGCGCTCCAAACAACCGCCAATTGTACCATGACTGAAGCATGAAAGCTGAAAGAAAGCCTTAGAGCTTAGAGCACACATCACCAAAGTAAATAATGCACCAAAGCACCAAGAGCCACGAACTCATTCGAAAATAGGGAGAAACCTCAAATCCCACAGAGAATAACCACCCCTAGGAAATCTTATTGAGAATGCCGCCACAAAAAATTTTACTTGTCTAACACCTATAGGGTGCTTTCATGGCCAAAGTGGACTTGTTGCCAAATCGTTCATGTGGACCTCGGCTTGCCCCTTCCTTGCTGCTTGAAACTAAATAGGTTTTGCAACCATAGCAGACACTTAACGGGGGCACATCAGCATCATGAGCAAACACAACTACACATCCATCTCCATACTTCGTAAATAGGAGAGCACCCGCATGAAATCAACTTAAAAACAATAGTACCCTAAATATCAAAGCAATCACAATACTATACATATCCCAATGTCCTTTGAAATCAAAAACAGTACCGTAACCCAAACTAACTTCACAAACGCTTTCACTCTAAGCCAAAATCGATAATCTTTTATGCTACATCTCCAGACTCGCATTAAATCTCGACTCCGCCTTTGCAAACAAATAGTTGCCGACATACACAGCATTCCCCCTAATCCCTGCCTTCTCGTGGGCCCAAAAAATGGGCATATTGGCTACCTTCTTAGGGGTCCCACAGGGGTAAGGACAGGAAATAACCCAAAAATGTGCGCTGTGCATGCCCTACGCGCTAACGCTCCCTCAGGGTAAACCCAGTTGGATAATAAACCCAATTGAGTGCATCTTTATTGTACAATTCAAAAGAGTTGCAAAAATAGAGCAATCATGATTCACACTACAACAGACTAAGTCATTGGAATGCTATGTACACGTATGGCCTTCCGATGTACAAATAGCTTGAAGTGAGAGCAGCATAGGCTACAACTGAAACAACGTTCACCTGTTACGGGTGAGAGGTCAATAGGGTAGGGGTATCAGATTTCAAACCAGAATGATCCTTCATGCTGTACCCAATTCAGTCCCTTTGCACTGCCAAAGCTGCAGCACTGCTCCAGTGCCAAATGGATTTGTGCAGTGCACTGTCAAATACCCGTGTTCTAGAGTTAAGATTCAGATGCTCCATCCCTCACTCCAGCAGCCCTGTTTCATTCCCACCAGAAGGCATATATGCGGAGTTGGGGTGTGGGGGGGGGGGGGGAAGGGGGGGGGGGATTAAATTCAGAAATTGCTTGAAAGAAAGAAAGACAAACAGTGACGAAAAAATGCAAACTGGGGGAATGCACCCCAGTCTGATATGAGTGTATCTTCTTTCTCCAGATCAGGCCTGGTTGAGCCTCATAGGAAGACACCTATGAACCCTTGACGACACTTACGCAGACAAGAAGGACAGTGTCTTTTTTTTTGGTTCAGACTAAGATGAGCTGGCGCAGCCTGCTCAGTTCACAGTACTTGAGATAACCTCTGGGGATCAGACAAGAAGGATCGTCAAATGCCTTGCAACTGTGCGTGTATGGGGGCTGATTTGGGATTGAATGATTGATTGAAATGGATTGAGAAACACAAGCAAAGCAGAGTACGGTTAGTGGTGTGTGTGAGGAGGAAACCATTTTATGGAGTGTGTGTTGGGGATCAATGGTCGGTGCTGATCGACTGAATGTCCCCGCCATAGTGTGTGTTGGGGGGGGGGGGCATTCAATTTGAATGCTGCACCCTTTGCATGATGCTGGCATATGGCACATGCCTCTGACACGGATGCACAGCCAGGGAGGCTACTGACATCTACCACCATAAGCCCGCAGCATAGTGTGGCTATGCACACCTGCGGCATGTCAAGAAGAATTGAAACCTGGGTGTGCCTGAGACAACACCAACAAAAAAAAGCAGTCCTCTGCCAAAGACCATAAATGCATGCGAATGTCTTCAAAAAGACTCGTTGGTTGGGGTACCAGGCAGCCCCCCAGTGTTTGGTGCCCATGCCTTCCCTGCACTTCTCCGCCAACCCATTTTGAAAGCTCCTGGTTGCAGGGAAATCAGGAGATTGAGGGTCGGGGTGTACCCATGGAACCAACACCTGCTGATGCTTCACACCAATGGCACACCGCTCCACCATTCTGACACATCCTGGACCCAACCGGGGCCATAACATCTGCTGCTCCTGACACATCCTGGCCTCATGAGCAGCAGCTCTTGAGGCCTGTCAGTCGAAGGGGGATGGAGGTGATTTGCTGATGACTCACTCCCTGGCGCTGTTTATTGTTGTGCGGCAGAGCTGTGTTGGGGGTGACCTTGTGGGAGATCAATGCTCACTTGGGGTGGCCTTGCTGGACACAAGGAGCGAGGTGAACCTCAACCCAAATCCTGAAACCCAAAAAACTTATTATGGTGCTAAACCCATCACAAAGAGGTTGGTCAGTGGGTCTAGATAAGGCACCGGTGAAGCTTGACTTCTGGCACAACCAACCCAGAAGACCAGCAGGCAATGCCTTGCTACTGTTCAAACAGAAGGATTTGTTTTCTAACTGCCTGCTTTGGAGCTCAGACTTCAGTGTGTAAGAGCTTGGCATACACTGGATGCAAGCAACTATATAATACAGCACAGCACTCTCCCCGTGTCAATAACACTTGACTTGCAATGGGAAGACAACACTGTTAGAACCATGACACACTGACACCATCTGCTGCAACCAGAGAACTGCCATCTCAAATTCAACCAGAATGTTATGTGTTGTCTTGCAATTCATTGACACTATGTGCAACACTACACAACTCAGTGTTGTGTTGAATTGCTTAGTGGCCTGTCAGACGTCGCTGGTTGTGTCAAACTCAGAAGCTGTGATAAAATGGGATATCATGCGGGTCAAATTGATGATGTGCACTTCAGAGAGATGCCAAAGACTGGCACAAAAGGCATCAAGATGACGCAGCCCATGGTCTGACGCTGGTGCATGTTTTTCTCCAGTCCTCCATCTCGAGACCTCGAATGCACACG
This sequence comes from Eutreptiella sp. 'Long Island Sound 2002', assembly GCA_964036045.1. Taxonomy (NCBI): domain Eukaryota; phylum Euglenozoa; class Euglenophyceae; order Eutreptiales; family Eutreptiaceae; genus Eutreptiella; species Eutreptiella sp. 'Long Island Sound 2002'. The sequence goes on from OZ038381.1 coordinate 9,413,178, forward strand.
TCAGGGTAGGGAGAGGCGACACAGAAGAACAGGACTGGTGAACCCCCCTTAAGTGCGGCCCATCCACCGAATGCACACGTCAGGGTAGGGAGAGGCGACACAGAAGAACAGGACTGGTGAACCCCCCTTAAGTGCGGCCCATCCACCAGCACCCTGCCGCATGACATATGACACAACGTTGTCTCAAAAGGTGTGCCACAAAATGGTGCCAAAGGCATACACGATAGCTGAGGGTTGAGATGGCTTGTTCCACATGACATGACAACACCATATTTTGATTCAATAGTTCCACTGCTCTATTGATACTGTGACATGTTACCAAGCCAGGATGTGGTTTTCATAGCGAATGACATTTGGGGGACATTTGAGTCATGTTGTGTCACAGTGATGGTAGCAAACGGAGATTTCTGTGGGGCACATCCCACACACCAATTTTCAAAAGACAAATACATTCTTGCAGCCACTGAAGCAGTTGTAAAAGAGTGATGTTTTCCACTTTTCAGTGAGTAGAGAAGAAAGATACAAAGGAGCAAAATGGCATAGAGAGGGATGAGATTGTGTAAAATACTATCCTTGCTGAAAACCGGATGCACTGTATCTGTTCGTATCTGTTCGTTCATTTTTTTTTTAACTACAGCGCTGCATATGCCCATAAGTCCACGAATGTCACTATGAACAAATCAGAGCGCTTGTGGGAGCAGGTGCCCAGCACATGTACAGCTGCCACAACCATAGCCAGAGAGTTTGTGCAAGTGCCCATCCAGTCCTGTGGGAAGTGGTAATACTCGGTCAGCCGCCATAGTGGCACAAGTTTGGTTTGCCGCGGGTACATGGCATCCCATCAACTCATGAGCAACAACGGTATGTCACAGTTAGCGCTCCCTCCATGGTGCAAGAGTTCCAGTTGGGTATTAGTGGAGCATGTGTCGGTGTGTCCCTGTGGGCCGGATTGCCATGAGTCATTCGGTGTTGGGTCACCCGTCAATTGTATGACACCTCAGTCATCGAGGTCAGGGTCAGTGAGGTTCAAGTATTTGAATCCCCATGCCTGGGACTTGAAAGACATGCTGCGATGACATTTACGACACAAGCGCCTCCATAGAGACTCCCCTCTTCTCAAAAGCACTCAACATGGCTGTATGCTCCTTGAGCCAATCTCCTATGCTGGTGACAACCGCTATCCGCCAGCATGCTAGCGTGCTAGGCACTTGTGCGGTGTACCAACGGCACATCACACATGGTCGCGCACGAGGTTTTCAATACTACCCACAACCCCCCTAGCTGGGTTCATAGCCTATCAACCCATGTGTTCACAGTGACATATTTTTTTTGGATTGACTCCAGAAGTTCATAGAGTACTCAAGACAGTTTTATGGAAACATGGGGGACTCCGGCATAAGATACAGTGGATCCCCGCAATGTGGGGCATGTGGCAAAGACCCAGAGTTCATATGCGTAAACCAGAGAGCTCATCAGTGCGCCAGGTGACCGCCACGCCAGTAGGCAACCTATGAGATGAGCAATTGCATAGAATACGCGTCCCTTAACCGGGTTGATAGTGTATGTGTTCAAAGTGCCATATGTACAATCACAGGTGCATGATGCTAGCACTATTGCGGCCTACTCTGCCTATACTACATGTGTCCCCATTTACTGCCACACTGCCCCACAAGACAGTCCGTTTTTACTCTCCCGCCTCATTCTAATTGTAAGTTCTGCCCTAACTTGGTCACCGACATTTGTGCTGCAGTCATCGGAGTCAATAATTTGCTCCACTAGTCCCTGGGGCTCAGGGTCCAGTGGGGCTTGTGATTGCAGATAAACTGGTTGCAACTCTAGGGATGGCGCCTCCTTGTCCCCTGAGGCATGGGCTCAAGGCCTAGTGCCCTCAAGACTACATGTGGGGAGCAGGTTGCCATGTGCTGAGGGGTACCCAGCCCACTACATAATGTGGGACATGGGAGAAATACCACTTGCAATGGAGAACCCGTCGTCATCAGGGTTCCGCGGCCCAACGCTACTCCCACTATCTCTCTCTTTCGCTTGAACAGGATGCCCTGCCTGAGGGGATGCTTATGCAGTTTTTTTTTATCCAATTGGCCAAACTCAAATGTGCCGGGGCCCAAAGCCAAATTCATTGAAGGACAGATTTCAGCAGTGCCTTGGTTTGCATACGGGATTTAGCTTATGGCTAGTCCCACATGTTTTCCCTTTTGGGGTTGTCATGCTAGATATCATTCATTCAAAGGGCAGTCGTGGGTGGTCGCTGCATTGTGAGCATAATTGGACATGTGTTTCTGTGGCTCAGTGCGTAGTGATTGCCACCGGGACATGTCTGTCCGGAGGCGGAATGAGCTAAAAAGGGTGGTCAAGCCGCCCCCTTTCTGCTAGCATGTCTACATAACCATTGCCAGGGATGTCCCGGTGTGAGAAAGACCATGCCCACCTAATGAGATGCTATGCAAAATCGATGGCTAGCCCATAAATCACAGTTGAGCACTAGTTTTGTGGGAAGGCACCAGCCATTCCGTCTCCGCTGATAGGCCTTGCCTTTCACTCCATCTGCACGCGATAGCTCCGCGTATAGGAGCCCTGCACGGCCCACGCCCATGAGCTCCCTCGCCTAGGCGAATACCGTGCTCTCCGCCCATCGCCGCAGTGCGAGGGCACGGGGCTCAGCTGCGAAATCCGCGGCCCACAGGTCATAGACCCGTGTTGCCACGCCATGGAGTTCGGCCGCTGTGCCCCTGCCCCCTTCCCCCCCCTCAACAAAAGGGCTGGGGGGGCGGGGGGCCCGGCTGAGGGGCCGGCTGCTGCTGGGGGGGCTGCTGCGCCCCAGTAGGGCAGGGGTGGAACGACCAGTGCATGCCGTTGCACCTCACGCACGGGTAGGGGGGAGGCCCGCGCGCGTCATACGTGCGCCCGGTACTGAACGCCGTGTACAGGGTGTGGTCTCCGTGCACGGAGAACCCACCTGCCGGGCGCCCACGCGGGGCTTGCGGCTGCGCCAACGTCGGCTGCCATTGCGGTTGCGATTGCTGGGAGGATTGGGACTGCTGCATGTTGCATTCGCCCCCCCAGTGGCCGTGCAGTCCGCACTTGAATTCAGCCGCAGGGGGGCCCGCCTTAGCGGCCTGCGGGGTTTGCTGTCGGGCTGGGAATTCGCCTTCTTTGATCCCGAGGGTCGGCCACAGAGCGGCCCATGTGCCGTCGGCCAGCGCAGTTGCCACCTCTGACTGACCGTAACCCTGCTGCGGCGCTTTGGACCTCAGGAAGATGACGAGTGTCTCCACCAGTTGGCGCTGCCAGGCATAGTGCAGTTGCGTGTTCGCCACGCGCTGCAGCTCGCCCAGCGACAGCTGCGGGATCGATGGGCCTCAGAGTTGCGACAACCGGGCCTCAAGCACAGCGATCTCAGCCCGAACTCGATCAGTGGCCTGCGGGTCCTGTCCACGTGGCGCCGCGCCTTGCGGGCGAGCCTTGGCCGGGGGGTTCATGTGGCGCCACTCCCCAACCACAACATCCAACTTCCAGCGCGCGTGGCTTTCGTAAAGGGCCATCATCAGGAGCGCCTCATGCGGCTCCGCCGACAGGGCAGCCCACGCTGTGGCCACATCCACAACTGCCTGGTCCAGTCCGCGGTGCATCAGCTCCACGTGGTATTCCCCGGCCTTCTTGGCAGCCATGTCATCACTGAGGAAGGCCCGGAAGGTGGCCGACACATGGTCTCTCCACTGAGTCCACCGCTCGTACGACTCGCTGGCAGCTTGGGGCATGTCCACATCCCCCGCAAATGCGCACTTAGTGCGCTTGGCGCGCGGCTGGTCTTGAGCAGGTCGTCCAGCTGGGGCTGCCGCGCCACCCAACGCCGCCTCGTAACCCGCTCCTGACGCCTCCTCGGCTTCTTGAACCAGCGATTCCAACTCATTCGGCGACAGGTGAGACATCAACACAACGGGATCTGGTCCCGAACAAAAAGGAACACTTCACTGAAGCAGGCTGAGGCAGGCTGGTACTGTCCCGAACAGAAGCAGGTCTGCCCCCCCTCCCCTGAGGCAAAACATAGGTTATTGCTAACCTAGGTTTTGGGGGGAACAATGGTCGGTACTGATAGACTGAATGTCCCCGCCATAGACACCTAGGTTTTGTGGGAAGGCACCAGCCATTCCGTCTCCGCTGATAGGCCTTGCCTTTCGCTCCATCTATTTTTTTTCATTTTGATACCGGAAACAATTCAGGCAATCAGGCCAATGGTGTATGTGGGCACCAAGGCCTTGGTGTATGTGGGCACCAAGGCCCAGATCATATGTAGGGGGCGTTTTCGCACAGCGTGCGCACAGCGCGTGCACAGTGCGCGCACAGCGCCAGTTATTACGGTGTTTACCCCGGTAACAGCCCTCAAAACTTGCCACCTCTAGAAGTATGCATGAGCAATTCAAAACTCCGAAATTCAAACGTGTCGTGTTCTCGGAAAGAGCACCACCAATAGAATTGATTGGCATGGCATCAGTGAAATGGGTCACAAGATACGGGAAATGAGGGGGCGGTGAGTCGGCACTCGGGATGGCAAAGGAGATGGACTCAACTTTGCACTGCCGATTCACCACCTTCACCGCGTCTCGGAAATACTCCAAGTGGACTCATCCGTCGGGCGCAAACCCCACCACTGTGGCAAGAACTCGCACCCCATTGGAGCGAGTGTAGAACACCCTATCTCCAACATTAAAGTCCATGGTGAATGCAATAGAGGGTCTGAGAATTAGAGCAAAAGATGATGTCCCGCGGCAGACACCCTGAGAATGTATCACCGTATACCGGCCTCAGGGTGCCCGTTTGCAAGGGTACATACACGCAAGAAAGGGGAGGGTTGATGCTACAAGGATACACAATGGCAATAGTACACTGCGGCAATCCTACACCCAAAAAACTGCCTACCGGTGGTGGAGAATGGCCTACTTTTCGCACAGCGCGCGCACAGCGCGTGCACAGCGCGCGCACAACGCACGGTACGCCCCCGTAGAGCAAGAATTGGTAAGCCTTTCGCTTCATGCGTGTGAGGCATGTCTCGGTGCTCGGTGCAGGGACGCTGTCGGGAGAGCAATTCCTTGCTACTTGCACACATAATGCAGAGGTGTAATCCGCCACGGCTCCGGGGAGCCCACCTGTTAAGGACTCTGAAGGTAAAATGCAGTGTGAAGGGGAAGGAAAGCAGAAAAAGACACGTCCCGGGCCAATGTGCGAGGGGAAAATTAGCCATCATCCGTGAATGCCTCAGTCCAAGCAAACTAGCGACCCTTTTTTTTTATATACTTCCGGCGCCACATAAGTTCGAAGTTCAAAGTCTCACTATGAACAAAGAAGGGGCACTCATAGGCAGGTCGCCTAGCATCAGTACAGCCGTTGTACCCCCCCCCCCCTTGTCTAAGCTACGCCAAAGTACCAAATTAATACGGTCCCTACGCCTACTGTAGCTTGGACACGGGCGTAGCTTGCGTGCGACATATACAACTACCGACACACACGTAAATGAGCGCATAGTATGAGTGCACCTCAGCCTCCACCCATGTTCCCAAAGGCATGCAAACACAAGAAAGTGATTGAAACATGGAAATTCAGGTTCACACCCATGTTCTCACAAGCAATGAAGCATGAGAAGCCTACAAATGGTCGGCTTGGAAACCCTTCTTGCGATGATGAGGTTGGTTCCGGGGAAGGGGACGGGGACCGAATGAAGAACTCAATCTTTTGAAGGGGGGCACAGGGGTGTGTGACCACCTGCCCAGCCTTCATGTACTCCAACACCGCAAATTGGTCCCCCTTCTCCGATGGTCCCTTCATTGTGGCATCCACACGCTCACCGGTGGAACGTGTGAAAATAACCGGGCGTCCGGGTTCAAAAAGAGAAGATTGCATGGTGAGCTAGTGCAAGAAGGGGGAATATAATGCACAAATACCCCCAAAATCAGAGTTATGTGGGTTCAAGTGGGCAAACACTCACAACAAATGTATACATGACCCTATGTACCCGGCAAATTCGTCAAACCCATGTCTTATGTGGTTGCACTAAATTTGGTACCAAATTAAAATTAGGTACCAAATTAATACGGTCCCTACGCCTGCTGTAGCTTGGACAAGGGCGTAGCTTAGACAAGGGGATCAATGGTCGGTTCTGATAGACTGAATGTCCCCGCCATAGACAATTCCAGCCATTAGTCCGGCAGTACTGCGAAATCCAATCAATGCACGTGTCCCCTTCTTGGTTGGGGTGCTCCACTATGTAAATACAGCGAGGCGTTGCGGTTAGCTCCGTGGGTCACTTGTGTGCTTGTCCTTTGCTGCCGACTCTAGTGAACAACCTGGATCAATATAGAGCAGTCGTCCATAAATGTGGACTGCATTCACTGTGTCACATGCGAGCTGACTGGGTTGCAAAGCATGGCACTCATTCGGCCTTACCCAGTCTGTCGCTGTTTAGTTTCAAAGAGTGTAGGGGGGTAACATACATTAAGACTCTGAAATCAGAAGGCGTAGAAGATGCATGTGTGCCATGTGGCTGTGTGCTTATGGGATCATATTTCTGGTGAGGTGCCCCGTGCTTCAGTGGAAGCACCCTGGATTCCAGCTTCGCTGGCCCCAGGTTCGAACCCCACTACCCGAGCCGCCAGAACCGGGTCAAGCGGAGCGGCGGCTCGGGCAAAGGCAAGCAACGGGTGGGGTGGCAGCCTCCCATCGGGCGTGGGTGGTGGCGGGGCGCGCTGCTGCAGGTGCCCGGGCACATTTTTTGTTTGTTGATGATGGTGTTAGTAACAAAAGCAGCTCATTAAGAAAACATACCAGGTCAATGTGAAAATATAGATTGAACGGGAGGGGCTCCAGTCCCCTGTCAGCTTAGACAAGGGGGGGGGGGGGTAACTATAGCCACAGGCTTCGTGCGGGTTATGCACGTCCATCGAGGACGCCTGTGGGGACAAGTTATCCCACAATTCGGCTGACAGTCGGCAAACTAGCGACCCTTTAAGCCGTACGGCGTTAAGGTGAGCGTGGCGGAACTAGAGACCCTGTGGCGAAACTGGAGACCCTGTGAGTTGTACCATACACCAATCCCCCCTCCGTGAAATGAGCTCCTGCGCAGCAGGCGTCGCTGCTGCAGAAAGCACGTGTGCAGCCTCCATGTTTGCAGGCTTCTATGCTGCGGGCTTTGCGGGCTTTACATCTGCAGTCTCCATGTCTACATGCCTCTGTGCTATAGGCGCCGCCCCTGCAGCCGCCATGTCCACATGCACTTGTGCTGCAGATGTTGCTGCTGCAGAGTACAGGTCAGCAGCCTCCATGTATGCAGGCTCCACATGTGTACTCTGCATGTCTGCAGGCCGCTGTGCTGCAAATGCAGCTGCTGCAGCCATGGTGTCCGCATGCTCAAGTACCCGCATTGTCACCAAATGATGACCCAAACCCATCCTAGGGGCAACCAAAGGGTTTCATGAAAAATTGAATTTTGAAAATCTTCTTGTCCCACTAAACAGCCTACCCAGCATGAAAACTGCTAAGTCCTCATTGGCAAGGGGCCATGGGAGGGGGCCATGAGGCAACGGAAACTGGGCTCGCATACGCCCCCGTGTCACAGGCGCATGGTCATAACCACATTGTTCAGTGTTTTGCTTGTTGCACTGCAGCGTAGACCAGTTCTGTACCACACCAGGTGGCTTCTGGCTGTGCATCCATGGGAGGGGGGGGGGGGGACCTGGAGTTGGGACGGGACCCCGCCATGGGTAAGGGGTCCACATACAAGAAAAAACGTCGGGACCCCGGTTCAAATACATACACAGCGGCCACAACACGCAAAGAAGTTTTGACCCCACCCCATCCACCCACCCTGCCAAAAAAGGGGTACCCGGGTAGGGGGGGGGGGGGGGGTCAAAATCCAAAAAAAATTGGGGGGTTATTGTTGGACCTAAAATGATGATTTTACAAGGGGTTAGACGTCAGAAACTATACGTTGGGGTATGCTACGCGAACGTCCCAAAAAAAAGTGGGGGTCCATGACGCCTGCACCTGTGCTTGATGTGACAACCTCTCTTCGAGGTGATTTGTGAGCACCCCTCTCTTTGTGTGCATTAAATGGGCACGCTGCACAGTGGCACAGTGGCCACAGTGTGGTCTGGTCTGGTACAGGCCCGCTGCCGCTCAAGTAGCGGTAACTGGACATGGAGCAGGCGTCAGCGCCGAGGCTAGCGCCATGATGACGATTGTGGGCGACCTCACATTGCACGCGTGCACACCCTCAAAGCAGACCTCCGGACCCTATGTCCCCTGGGGAACTCTGACAATTCCTGCACCCACCCAGTCAGAATTGCATGGTCACCCACAGTCACAAGGGGGGGCAAACACCAGGGGATATATCCTGCACCATGGTGAGCGCTCAAATGCAAGCATTACCCTCTGAACTGGGTTTCTTTTTTTTTTTGCATCAGGCCTGCGCTGAGCAGCGACAAGGCTCTCGGGTTCGCAACCCGGTCTCTGCATCAGTGCTGCAGGGCGCAGTACAGTCACCCGTTGTAACGTGTGGCCCGAAGGCAAACCTGGATCTGTGCCTGCAGTATATACTAATGCATGGTAGTGCAGCGGGTACTGCCACGCCGAAGCAACCCAGAAAACGTGAAAGTTCACAACTGTTTCAATCATTCATTGGCGTGTCATCTTTGCAGTGGTTCAGTCATCAGTGGTACATATACGTCTACGGTTCTCTGGCTACGAGATCAAGCAAGCGGGAGGGCGGCCCAGCGCTGGGTCAGGGTGTGCAGGGCCCATAGGAGGTTTTCTGGCGGCGTGCTGCAGCGGCTGTGCAGCCAGGTGCAGCGCTGAAGACCCGAGTTCGATTCCTCTTCCGCAGGCAAGCGGAAGAGGAATACGAGGAGGACATGCGCCGCCCGGCGGACGGCGGTGGCAGTGACGGAGCGCGCTGCTGCAGGTGTGCTGTGCCTGGTGCCTCGTTTTTCGTGTGTCGGGGGTGAGGGGTAGGGCAGGAGGTGGGAAAAATGGAGGAGACACGCCACCGGACGCACCGGCGGTACCGGTGGTGGAGCGGGATGCTGAAGGGGGCGGTGGCGGGGCCTCGCCAACGGGCCACTGGACGGACAGACGAACCGGGGTTCGAACCCCCGACCACGACGAGCGCTAGCCATGGCGCATACCACTAGACCGTCCATGCCTCTTACCCTATCTGGCACAGAAATTGTCTGGACCTTTTTAGGGGTTCGAACCCGACCATTTCTGTCTGTAGGGGGAAGGGGGGGGTCCCTGACGGGTGTGTGACGAGGGAACAGATCAGGCATCCCGGGTCCCAACACCAGGCCGTGCCTGCGGTAAGCACTGATGCATGGGAGCGCAGCAGGCAAATCGGGGTAATACAAGAAATTCAGACTGGGCAAAGATCAAGAGAGGCCTGGTAGAAAAATTCAACGGAACTCAGAGACAATGGGGCCGCTTCCTCCATCGCCTCCACAACGGGCATCGAACCTACGCCCGCGTGACGAGACCCCCGTGCACTTCCAGTATGCTATACTATCGATGTGCTGAGAAACCTCACCGAAACCACCAATTATGGGCGACAGGCAAAACCTCGGGGGGCAGACGGAATATTCGAAAATCCCACACCAACATCAACACGCTCATCGGGCGGCCTACGCCGTCGCCTCCACGAGCCGCGAAGACGCAGCGCACCGCGGGGCCGGGCCCCCGTGCACTTTCAGGTATGCTCTCCTCCCTGAACTGACCCCAACAAAAAATAATCCTCCTAGATGGAACCCAATTGTTCATTGTCGCAACACAAGAACTACCCATAGCGAGCCGCCACAAGTTGTCCCGTTCCGGGCATCGAACCCCCGACTGCCGCCGTCAGGGCCACAGATGATACCAATGTACTATACCGAAGACACTCAGCACCAGCCATTCCTACGACACGACATGGTCATGCATCACCGAGGTAGCCACGGGGGTCGCTGCGTGTTCAGACCAGCCCCCCCTTGGTACCCGCGCTGCATATTATATAGGAAGCATTGATCCGCCCCAATCTCAGTAGTGCGTGCCAAACAATGGGTGTCCGCAGGGTGGGGGTCCAAGGCAGGTGTGTGTAACCCAGATTGTGCCCCCAGGATGTAGCACATATTGTGCTGCCACACGGTCCCAGGTCCAGTCAACGCTGTTGGTGAGGGGGAGGTACAGCAATGGGTCTGCGGTCACGCGCGTGGACAGTCACTGGCACGTAGTACCAGCGTTAGCTTGCCGTGTTGGCGGCAGGGCCTCCAGGAAAAATGGTAACAGCGCGATCATTCCAGAGGGCTGGGCCCAATGTGGTCCTTTCACAGGGGGTGGGGGCGGGGGGGCCCGTGTTGGGGAGGGGTACTGGGGTTCAGCGCTGGATCTGGCGTCGTTCTTGTTGGTATGCATCAAAAATTTGCTGCCAGTGCCGGCCAAGGAGGAAAGTGGCATGGCTGCAGATGGCTGCCATACTTGCATGTCTGTGAGATCGCAGGGCCCGAGTGTGATAAGTGGAAAAGAGGGCGTGTGTAATGTGGTGATGAACCATTGTCGCTTGCCCGATGAAAATTTCCCCCTTGGCTGTGAACAGTGCATTCGCATGTTGTTGCTGCCACCGTTGGTACACACCCCTAGCAGCTGCCAGATAAATTTTTGTGGCTTGCCCCGGCGCCTGAGTACGTTGCTTCAGTGCGTAATGCAGATATGTGTTCATGCGTGCTCCCCAATGAGTGACAAGATGCCGTCGTTCCATCGATTGTGCCGCTGTCTTCTGGAAGTCTCGCACCAGGACGGCCACCTCGGTACAGTGTTCAAGTAGGAGGACAGGCCGGGGGGGGGCCGTAGGGGTTGGGGGGTCAGCCCCTTGCAGTAGGTCCAACAGTTGCTGTTTGATGGCGGAGTTGCACGTGTGAGCGAGGCGGAGGATGCGTGATTTTCTTGCTGTGGTTAGGGGTTCTTGCAGGAGCTCAGCCACCTGTTTCTCCGGGCACCTGGTGGGTGGTGTACGCACGGGTCGCCGCTTGCGCTTTGGTTGACAGAACCGAACTTGTTCGCTTAAATTCTTTTCAGTAGGATTAGGTTGGACGGTCCGACTGCGGAGTTTCCCATACCACGGACTGATGGATGTGGAGGTAACCGTGGGCTGCCCCGGGGCCGGGGCGGCATGGACAGTGTGCCCCGTAATGCCGTGACTCCCAACAGGATATGGTACTGGAACCATGCCACCCGGTACCGGATTTGTGCCATAGCCTGGAGAGGGATGGTGGCAACAAAACTGCTGGGGATGCGGAGACATGAGATTTGCTTCAGGTCGCTGGTAGTCGCTGTAAGTAGCCAATCGCGGGCGTGCTGGTGCCACTCGCCCCAAGAGTGAGTCCAGAGATTGATAAGAGAGGGCTGCCAGTGAGGGCAAGAAACGAGGCGCTGATGCGCGGTAGTGCCGTGGTGTAGTCCACACAGTTGGCACTGCAGGACCTGGCGTTCCCATGGCGCGCCGCAGGCTTCCCACCGCACATTACCCCAGAGCCAGGTGTGCCAGAGGCGCCGGCACGTGCCTTTTAGGGGTAACCATGTTGTCCAGTGTGCGTCGCGGAAACCCAGGATATTGCGGCAGGCCAGGATCCATTTGCGTGCGGGGGTAGGCGCGTGCCCCCCCCCAATGACGACGTGGCTCACGTCAGTGGGGTCAATATCCGGGAGTGGGAGACCTGCTGCTTTTTTGGCCCATCTGTCAACCTCGTTGTTGCGCTTGATGTCCTCTCGGTCATGCTTGGTAGATGCTTGGGCTAGCTCGCGGTGCCCTGGTATCCATCGCATGGGGATCGGATTGCCCTGTGTGTGGGTGTAGATGAAGTCCCGCACGTCGCGGTCGGCACACTCCCGGTGCGGCTCCGTCTAGGACCATCGCACAACCGCCTGGTTGTCGAGGGTCAGCGAGTCCCCTGCATCTCGCAACTGGGTGAGCATCGCCGGTGGCTGGAGCTCGGCCCTATAGAACGTCTGTGGCCCCGTGCTGCGGGCAATGATAATGAGCGGCCCACAAGTCAGGAAACACCCGCCCGGGAGTAATCCCCGTGGTCAGTGTGGCTAATGAGTTTGCTGCCATCGCTATGCCATTCGTTGCCGCTGCGGGCCTTGTTGTTGGTGTACGCTTCGTGGCCTGCCACGACACATTTGGTGAAGCCAGGCGAGACATCCCCTTCTGCTGGGATGGGCCTGGCGCATTCTGTGGCGATGTATTTCCGTGACAGGGATTCATCACTGACGTCAGGGTGTTGGCTGCAGATTTGAATTCCGTCGTCAGAGGACTCCTCATCGAAGAAAGTGGGGCCCCCGCGCGGGGCCTGGTGCTCGCAGAGCTGTATGGAGGTCCGCGCCCCCAGTTGACGAAGCATGGTGACATAGTCACGAATGGGCGCCATCTTCCGATCGACAGGGCGCTGGACAATCGCCCGAACTCTGCCCTGGCGGTCACGGAGCGCAGTTTGGAGCAAAGTGATGTAGCGGCAGCGGAATGCCCAATACATTTGGTGGAGCCCTGTGCCACCCTGGCAGACCGGGTCGGTGAGATGGAGGACATGGTGGCGCCGCTCCACCCCTTTGGCAGTCGTGACGAACTCCCGGGCCATCATGTCGATGTCGTGAAGCAGGTGGTCGCTAGCCACGAAGAGCGATCGGTATACCCACCGGGGCATGAGCACCGAGGACAGTAACTGGGTGCGCTCGAAGGCATCAAGTGGCAGTGTGCGGTACCTGGCCAAGTCACATTGGACAGTGTGCTGGATGTCCGCCCTGGCTGCCTGCAGCATGGTGGAATGCGCAATGAGGTGGCCCAGGTATTTGAACAATGGCGGGGAGGCAATGATGGTGTGGCCAGCCCAGTGCACTTGGTGTTTCCGATAGCGGGAGGCCCAGTGGATGACTTCTGTTTTGGAGTGGTTGATCTTGAAGCTGAGGAGCTGGGAGAGTTCCTGCACTCGGCGGAGGACAGCCTGCAGCTCGGCCTCGGACCTGGCGATGAAAGCTATGTCGTCGACATAGATGAAGAAATCAATGTCAGGGAACTCCCTCTGCAAGGTCCCATGGAAAGACTGATAGACCAGGGTGAAAAGGGCCGGAGACAGGGGGCACCCTTCTTTGATGCCTCTGTGGACCCTGCAAGTGAGCCCGCCGCACTCATTGATAGGCCGTTGGTAAATCTGTTCGACCAGCTGGAGGGGATGCGCCAGTACCCTTTGAACTGGGTTTTTTTTTTTTGTTCACACCAAGATGAGCTGGCGTAGCCTGCTCACTTCACAGTACTCGAAGTGACCCCTCGGGATCAAGGTTCAGAGCTGTCCAGTGCTACGATGATCCCACAAATGACTGTGGTAGCGGATCTGACACGTAGTAGGAGTACCCTCTGAACTCGGTTTCTAGGCTCTTGGCAGAAACCCAATGCACACAGCGCGCACACACCTTGTCTGCTACCCCACGTCACCCTTGCACACAGCAATGCACCATGTCCACTGACACCCAAGCATCACCCCGGAATTCAGCAACATTGGCAAAACACTGCCGCCTGTGCCACTGCGAAGTATCTGTGATGCAAAAAGGGGGGGACGCTGTTTGCAGCCAACTGGCCCGTTGTTTGACACAACCAAGTGTTGCCCCGAGTGTTCTTCTATCTCGCAGTTATCTCACGGTTCAGCACGCATCTCCACGCATCTCGCAGCCCAACAGTGAACACGAGCCAAGCACTGTCTCCTGGTCCGGGGCAAATACAGTCTGCGGTCTGGTGTTCCCCCTTGTATTACACCAGTACTGCCACACACCTGAGGTTTTTTCTGGCCCTGGGCAAAAATGAGGTAAAAATATGGTACAACAAGGCATTACTTGCAGGGCCGAGCCTCCCTGACACAGTTCAAGAAAGTGCTCCCTGATGAGCTCTGATGGGTGTGATATCGCCAGATCACACAGAACCAGGCAGTATTCCACGGCCAAAAAGCGTCAGCATACTGGGCCCAGGTGAGGACCGTTTCATGGAGCCATACCGGTGGCGGCGCAGTTAGGAAAGTGGTTGTGTTCTGTGCAAATAGCATGTGTGCTGAGAGATAGAGCAGTGGTCAGTTGTTCACCATACATACTTTCTTTTGCTCGACTTTCGAGGTGTGCACGTGAAAGTGTAACTGAGGTCAGACAGCAAAGCGTCCCACAGTGTGAGTGAGTTGAACTGGGACTAGCGCGGTTCAGAACCTGCCTGAAGGAAACACCATCGAGTACAGCAACAGTTTTGCGTCTCCCCACCAAAATCTAACTGACCTGAACCAGAATGCAAAACTTATGTTTTTGGCAAAACATTGGCTGTCACGCCAAATGCAAATTGGGAGCAGGGTTCAGTGATACTTGTGGCACGGCGTCCAGGGGACCACCGGCCGTCACAGTGATCAGTCATTCACCTGCTCTGGTGAACTGTTTGCTCACAAGCAGCGAGCAAGAACGGAACGGGAACCAGAAGAGGCTGGTGCATCTTCGCTGACCTTATTGCCGTCCCATTTCCATTTGCAAATGAGGTCAACAGAAACGGGGTGGTGATGGGGGTGGTGTAAAGACCTAATTCAGGTGAGTGGGTGGGTGGCAGTGTGTGGCACGCTGCCTTCTTGCGTAAACACATTCTGCCAGCCACCAGACTTTGATGCAATCCTTGCAAACCCCCATATCAGCCTTCCATAAAGGTTTTGAAAAAAAAAAAAAGAATGGAATGAAGGTAGCACTGGTACCACGAAACCATGATTCGAAGACACATATTCCCAATGGTTTGAAATTCTGTAAGCAGACTTAGTGGACAAACAAAGATTTGATGTCAAAAATTGTGTTAGTTTGGTTTGTTCCCTGGCAAAACAGAATTCCCTGTGCCATGGGGTGAGGGCATAGATTCAGGCTATCATGGAGTATGCAAATAGACACGACCAGGCACACCATGTAGCCATACCAACCACAGGACTTTTGCGAATGCCTGCCCACATGGAGGAGAGCATCACACCGGGCAGGTTGGCTGGGTGAAGAGTTTGGCCACAGGTACAAAATTGTGGTGAACTTCTTCATTTGAAACACAATCTACAACTGCCTTTCCCTCTCTGGACAAGCTGCAGACAAGCCCGTTGCCCTGCACTTACAGACATGAAACCACAAGCAACACAGGATCTTCAGGGGAAAAAGTGCCTGTCGCGTGCCAGGTGCGCTACCTTTGTATTGAGTATCCTGGCTCTGGCGCCAAGTTTATCCTCGCCAAGGGAAATCCCCCAAGTAGACCACACTGGACCACAAACCTTGTAAAGCACGTTGCACAAGCCGAAACATGAGAATTCAACAACACAAAATGTCACTTAGGATGTGCTTCACAAATAATGTGTTTGGCTGGTTGCCCAAATTCCGTTGCCCTCCTGACACAGCACAGTAAAAGTCGAACATCCATCTGACGGGCGGGAGCGCACGGCCCCGGTGTGCGAGTGCACTGTAAGTAGATCAATCTGGAAGCGAGCGGCTCGGGGGTGGGTGCGTGGGAAGAAAATTAAACTGCACACTGTGATCAAGAGGGGCAGTGGAGCCAAAATGGGGTTTCTGGGGAAACCTGGGATTCCCGCAAATAAGGGTGTCACTGCATTCAGAACAACAGTGCTCCTTGCACTCAACACAACCTGTGACGGTGGAGCACTTGTGACAACACAAGGCACAAACTTCTACCTCATCCTCTCCCCCATCCTGCGTGGCAGCCGGAATGGCGACATCACCCCTGCCTTCTTGGTGGCCCATAGGTGGGCGGATTGGCTACATAATCCCTGCCTTCTCGGGGGTCCCCAATAGATGGGGACAAAATCAAAGGTGGCTCCATCACCCCTGCCTTCTTGGGGGGCAGGTTGTTTGGCGAGGGGGGGCAAAAACAGGCACGGGTGGGGAATGGTCAAAAAAAGATGCCCGGCTCGCGCCCGGCGCGCTAACATGCCCCCTTACTTGGTTGATTTCCAATACCCTCCCTCATCCAGATGACGCCACCTTCATGGTGGATGACAGCTGCAAACTTCGTCATACAAGCAGTGCAGGGTGAGGCTTCCAAACCATGTGCACAAAATTGCATGGGAAACTTGCCCATGAACAGACCATGCGCATTGCATGCCTTTGGGTGCAGTTGGAAAAGCCTATGGGGGGGGGAAAAAAAAGCAAAAACATCCATCCCTCGTCCCAGAAGCTTTTTTTGGCCTGTGGTTCTGTGGCAACTCAGCTCGTGCATGCGTAGAAGAATCAGCATTTCTTCCAGCGGGCGGATTCCAGGTCCAGGAAAGCTGGCAAAGCCCCCATAGTACATGTCACGAATGAAGCCTCTCCGAATCATGGATCTGAGCTGTCGGATGCTACAAAGCAATGTGGTAATGCACATAACTCTTACTGAAGATGAGGCAGGCCAAATACCAGGAAATGCAGCTGGAACTGCCATACCTGTGGGCATTCAAGTGTGCTGTTGGAGCACATGAAAAACTGTAGGCTGAGAAAAACAGCATTGTGCCAGGCACAGAGAAAAGCACCCCCCCCTTCCTTTAATAGTTCCCAAAGCATGACTGTGTCGCCCACCCCGAGGAAGCTGTCACCAAATGAAGAGGTGTCTCCGGGAAGGGGGATGAGACCTAATTATTCGACTGGAATGTCTTGATAGAAAAACAGATAGACAGTGCTGCAAAAATTGCAAACTTGAGGCAAAGCACTCATAGTAAGGCATAAGTGCATCTTTATTCTCTATGCCAAACCTGGTTAAACCTCAAGACACACACTGTGTCTAAGAAAGGACGACAAAAATATCATGTCTGACTAAGTCTAGTCAGACAATCACGTACAGTCAGGCTATCAGTCTATCAGTCAGACTACAGCAAATGCCTCCGGGAGGGGGGTGGGACCTAATTAGTTGGATGAATTGAACGATAGAAAAACAGACAAACAGTGCAGCAAAAATTGCAAACTTGAGGTAATGCACTACACAGCTCCGGGAGGGGGAGGGGGGGGGGGTGCGTCAGCAGCCGCACCATGCTTCTGGTGATTGCTGGTGATTTGTGGTGGCTTCTGGATGGATACTGTTAATTCCTGGTTCTGCATATTAGCCCTTCAGCAGCGGCCCAGGCTCCGGCGTTGTACCGAACAACATAATTACCTTCAGAATACATGCTGTGTCTGCATAAGGGAGACAACACAACTTCACTACAATGTGGAATGGCACATATGCTGTGAAATGCAGACACAGAAAATATGCCAATCAGAATGTGCGGGAGTCCCAAACACACTCTCCAACACTTTTCAGGAAATGTGCCGGGTGTCCCGCACACCAGGGGGCAGGGGGGCTGACTTCTTTTGAGGGGGCAGACCAAGATGAGCTGGCGTAGCCTGCTCACTGTATGGTCTCAAGATAACTTCTCGAAATTCAGAGCTGTGCAGTTCTCCGATTGATCCCACAAATGAACGTGGCAATAGATGTGTCACGCCGTGAGGATGAACTGACTGTGGTACCAGCAGGGGGCTACTCAAGGGGAAACGGAGGGATGACATCCCATAATCGTTGCGCTGCACTTGCACTGTGTCAGGTGTTTCCTGACAAAGAGTTGCCCACATTTGTGTATGTGTCAAGCACATCGCACATTTGGCATCCATCCAAATCTCTTCGGCTAAGAACTCTTTCCGTGAATCATACCTGGAGAAGGCTGCAGCTTGATGCCAAAACCTGTGCCTGTGACCAAACCCAAGAAGCACGCCAGACCAATGCGAATGGCAGAGGAACAACAACAAATCACAGCACACTGCGCGGGGGCCCCAACCTGGAGCCATGCAGTGCCAATCTGTGGCTGCTCTTGCTGTCCAGAGCAGCAAAGTAATTCACCAGGCTCTCAGCAGGCAAAAGAAACAGAGCTGCAGGACCGTGCCACATGTGGTCAAAACCCCTGCAGCATATTGTTCACAACATCTGGAGCTGCACATGAAGACAAGGGCAATCACCTAGCTCTGAAAGGGCAAGCACCAGGACAAGAGCTGCTCATGCACCTGTGAATCCCATACCACAAAAATTGCCGGCACAAAAGCAGAAGAAATTTCCTTTTTTTTTGAGGGAGAGTTTGACTTTCGGAATGTTCAATTGTTGGGGCATTTTGTGCGCCAGTGACCCACTGGGTACCAAGTGCATCTGCTGAAGGTACTTGGGAACAACCCTGGAATCATGCGCATGATTAGTACGATGCGGCACTTACCCACAGTGTGAGTGTGTTTGCAGAGGGCAGGTTGTGCTACTCACGCTGCGTGGTATTATGCACGATCAAGAAAAGCGTACGCTGTCACGCCTGTCGGTTCATCAGTGTGGACAGTAGTGCGAGTATCACAGCCGTTTAGACCGGTGGAATTGAGGCTATCCAGCTGTGAGTCACCCAGCCAGGTGGCATCAAATGAGGCAGATGACCGTGGTCAAAACACTCATCAATTCTGTGAACCAGTCTCAGGAAATGCAGCAGGCCAGCACAAAAGAAAACCTTCCATGGACGTACATAGCTCCTCTGCATCCTCTCCAGTGCCTTTGGCCGTTGCTCCTCCGAAACTTGCTGGGGGCTGACTGTCTGCAACAGGGAAACCAATGCTGTGGTTCCATAGTAAACAATGCATTGGCACACCATGCAAACCTGCAGTTCAGAAGTTGACTGCTAATGCGGTCAAAAACTCTGCCCTCAGCTTATCCCACAAAGTGAGGAACCCCAGGACACAGTGACCACACAGCAAAACCAGATTCGTTCTGTGCTTTCTTTGCCACGGGAGAGACAGCGTTCAAGAAGATGGTGGGACCATGTTGCTTGAGTGTGGTGGAGCACACATTGTGCATGGCAGAGGGCATGCACCGCGCCCGCGGGGGATGTCTTGGTATTACATCGGAAGGATGTTCACACTACAGCGCCTGGAGGATTGGGCAGAGAGAGTCAAAAGAAGATGCAGCAAGAGAGTGTGCGTCATGTGATACCCGGGGGTAAAGAACAATGCAATCATCGATCCTGTCTATATGCAGCAGGCGGAAACGGTGCAACGCAAAAGCGTACAGCAGAGTGTACGTTTTTCAGTATATTGCAGACGTCAAGAGGCAGGCACGTCTGCAGTGTGCAGAGATCAAAATGGCAAAATCCGTGATGCCACTTCTAAAGGCAAACAAAGAGGGGGGCTTTCTGATTGCAAATCCCCCCTCCTGCTTCGTTTCAGGGGGGCTGAACTTCTGGTGCAGTCCACGCTTCAATCCTATTGGAAGGCTCTCAAATGAACAGCAGACAGCGTATGGTCATCGCAACGTCAGCAGCAAGCAGGCTTTGGCCATCTGCAGCACTATAACACAGCGGAGCTGTCGCACCAAAAAAGGTGATGAGAAACGCTCATGTCCCAGGAGCGATCGGTTGCCACAGAAATCACTGCAGAATGTGTCATCACACCATTTGCGTCATCTCCAGGGGAGACGCGAATCCAACCAACACACCAGTGGAGGGAGAGACTGGACCTCTCGGGCCACTTCATGTTCATGCATGGTTGTCTCACCGCCTCCCATTCAAGGCCGTTGTGATGGATGGTTCTCTTGATGATGTAACGCATGTTTCACCTCCTGTTTAACACAACGCGGCTCGGATGTACGTCTCTGGGTCCACAACGTGTCCCACAATCTGCTCGGCCACATCTGCACTGCTCCTTGGGTTGTGGCCACTTGGGGTGGGCACCTGACTCACAACACAATCCCGCCAGCAGGTGCGGCGGCAGCCGCACCATTTACAACACAACAGGAATCCACTTTGGATCATCACAGCATGCCGGAGCATGGGGACAAACCATGTGTCCTTGGGGGACCTGCATCTTTTGACCCATGCCCCGGTACGGTGGCCCCGGGGGGGGGGGGGACTACAACTGGTCCTGATGCGACACCCCCCCCCAGCTATCTGTCAAAACTTGCGGGGCGGGGGGGCTGCGCGCAACCCACTACTATCACATGCATACCTCATGGGGGTGTCTGGGGGCATGGGGGTATAGAGGTATGTATGCGATAATAGCGATTTCTTGTCCTTGCCAGGAAGAAAGTCTTAAGGGTCTTAAAGACTAAAGGCATAGTACCCCTCTCAACTAAGCATTGGACAAAAAATTTGGCGCCATTGGCGCCATGGCCCCCACACCGCTATCTTTCAAAACTCGGGGGGCGGCTGGGGGGTGTCGCATACAAGGACCGGGCCCGGCCGCCCCCCCCGGGATGCTGGCAAGGCCCTCATCACCAGCTGGTGCTGCAGAAATCCCTCAGCATCAAGAATCAGGCCTGTCTGCCGTGACGATTGTCCCAGAGCTGACCTGGTGGGACTCGGTGCCCTGCCCCCCCTGGGCTGCTTTGTCTGAGGGACCGGTAGGTCACACTTCGCAGGGGTGTCCATGGGTGGGGAACCGGCACGACGTGTGCGTGGTGTGGGTCTGTGGGGGCACGCAGAGAGGCGCCCCAGTGGAACCAGCCCCACAAACTCTCCTTGGCACCGTTGCACAAATCACAACATGGCACCCAAGCGATCATTTGGTGCTGCTCTCTCGCTGCGAACTGCAGGACCTGGCGAATGGTGAAAAAATTGCATTCCGCGAGGAGACCCTGTGGCCAAATCACATGACCACGGGACCGCATGCGTCCAGACACCTGTGCATGGTACACCGGCCGGGTGTGTGTCAGACTTGCCACTCGCGTCTGCCAAGCCAGCCACAACCGAGCGGGTCCGGGCCCTACTGAGCCATGCAGCAGGATGCAACAGGTTCCGACTGACTTCCGGATGTGAGTGGGGTGAGTAATACTGAGTGGCAGACCGCGCAGGGCCGATGCCTAACGAGGTGCAGATGCCCTGCCGGACGCTGGTGGCATGTCTGGTGTGTGTATGACTTTGCTGCGACGAAGATGGCTACTCGACGAGCACAGGGTTGGAACGGCTGAGATGGAGTGCTACTTGGTGTGGCACAGACCCCCCCCCCCCCCAAACCGGGGCCATAAATTTTTCAGGGCCAGACCAGGATCCGTCTCCGCTCATTCGTGCTCGATGACAGGTACTGCAATGTCGTGACCCCCCCCCCCCCCCCCGCAAGTCACGAAGTGACGGTCCCCCACGTCGGGGGGAGGGGGCATTGCACCCCCACACCGGTGGCACTAGAACTAGTTCCAGTAGGACCGAAACACAATTTTTTTCCCGGCGCCTGATATTTCCTATGCTTTTGGGGGAAGTGACGGCTCCCTCCCCAGGGGGGGGGGATTGCAAGCGGGGGGGAGACAAGCGCCTGTGGGGGAATGCTTGCCCGGCGCGCGCCCGGCGCATGCCTGGCGCGCTACCTTTGTATTACGTATCTTATCTCTAGCCCCAAGTGTATCCTCACCGAGGGAAGTCCCCCAAGTAGACCGCACTGGACCGCAAACCTTCCCTGCAAGGCACCTTGCATAAGCCGAAGTATGAGAATTCAACAACACACAATGTCACTCCCACCACTTCCAACCACCACCCTTGCCATCGTCATAAACTGGGTGCAAAAGATGGGCCAGATTCTTGGACATGGCGAGAAGGTTCTCCAGATTGCTTGGTGAGGGGGGGGAGGGGGCAAAAACAGGCACGGGTGGGGAATGGCCAAGAAAAGATGCGCACCCGGTGCACTAATACTCCCCCCATTACTGTCCATGACGCTGTTGCATATGGGGGCTGGCGGCAGGGTTAGGGGTCGTCAGTGCCTTCCCCACCAATGGGGGTGGGGGGGAGGACACCTCAACCCATGTATTGCCGAGATCTGGCAGGCCCACGGAATATACGACCAGCACGTCCTGCCCCAGGCTTTGGGGAAGGTGTGACCGGGCCCCAAACATGGCCAGCGCTCTGGGCCGCAGACAGCAGACACAATGGGGTCTGGCTCCAGCAGCGTATGTGCCGCCACGCACACCGCACCCTCACACTCACGTGAGTGAAGACAAAACTGCAGCTTCACACAGTCGGCGTACCAAATCCTCCCATGTGGAGGGAGCCTCTTGACCCCCTGATTGCCCTGGGGCGTGCGTGGCAGGGGGGGGGGGGGGGGCAGCAGTTACATCCCTCACTGCCCTGAGAGGGAAACCTGGACAGGGCTGCCCTTATAGCACCTCCCAGACAACAAAATCAATGTGGGGGCCCCTCTGAGAGACCTTATCATTGGGTCATGATGTGGTCAGTGCAGTGTCAGTCACCGGGTGTAACATGTGAAGACGCGCGGACCACACCGGAGACGGTGTACTCCCGATGGGACAGAGAGCAGGCTGATGAGATGAGTGTGGGGTCCCGTTCAAAAAAAAAAAGGGTTGAGCAGATACCCCCTCCGGACCAGCCTCAAGCCATGGCCCGATACCCGGCCCCAGGCGCCATCCCTTCCTATTCACATCGTATGCCTTTGGCAAACATATCATAAACCATTCGCAGACTGTCATCGCAAAGCCAAGCCGAGTCCGTTCAACTGCGGCGGAGGAGCCACCGATTCAATACACGCTGGGCAGTGTCATCTTGACAAACTGCAAAATAGCACTTGCCGAGGCATCTGGGCTCCTCGTTCCCTTGCCAGCATGTGCCCCCAGGCTGGGGCCCTGCACCCACCAATACAACCCAATGCAACACTACCCCTGGTCCTGCACGCACACCACTGCTAAGTGGAGGCAAACCGCTTCCGCCACAGCGGTTTGAAAATATGGAACTTTGAGGGCGTCCGCAACGACCAAACACGACTCATGACGCCCAAGATGCAGGCTGGGAGGCACTGCTGCTAATACGCCTGCAACAGAACAGTGCCCACAGCCAACACCTGATCACCGCTTCAGCGCGTTGGGAATGATTGGGCGCAGGCAGCGATCAACCACACGCAGCAGCACTGACTTAATCTGACCGGACACCACAGTTGCGGCACACCCCGCAGCCACTGATGGATGCACGACATGGACTACTGGACAAACCACGTTCTGTTCCAATAACAAATTGTCCAGGAGCTGTGTGCAGTGGTCACTCGCTATTAGGATTGTTTTTTTTTGCCGGGGTGGGTGGGACTGGGGAAGAGGGGAAATGGGAGGGAGGCCTGAGTGGCGAGGTTTCGGAGGGACAGCCTGGCACAAGGGTGGGGACCATGTCGGGAATCTTGCTTCATCCTTCCGGTTAATATCTGAGTGCGAGGAAACCCCTGGGGTGGGAACCCCCGCGGGGGGATCCCATGCCCAGGAGCACGGCTTCCCCTGCAAAGGTGCAAAGGGGACACAGGGACCAGAAAATGCAAACAACAGCAGCAACAAAGGCCCCATACACCCGGCAAAGGCTTGGTCCTCACAAACGGGTGGGTTGGGGGGGCGGGGGCGGGGGGCGGGCTATCCCTAAAATGGAGAACACTGAGGTGCAAGGACCCTCCAACAGGAGGTCATGCATTCCGAGGGGTCAGGAGTAGTGCGCTGGGCCAAGGAGCCAGCGGCGTTGCAGGCCGGCAATGTGCGTGAAGGCACGCGGTGCACGATGGGATGGTGCGCAATGGGACGGTGCGCAAATGATCAAGCGGGTGCAGGAGCGAGTCCTCGGGCCGCAGAGGGCCGTGGCAGGCCCACCGGGGATGTCCTAGTGAGCGTGCTGCACCGAAGGCCAAGTACATATACTACAGTCCGTGTGCAAGTGGTTGCAGCCAATGGCACACACAGGCAACAGGTCAGACAAGCCGCAGTCGGATACACTCCCCTTGGGGTGTGCATTGCGCTCGCCATCTGGGGCCAATATCCACCGCGAACAGCCTCGTGCTGAACTCAGGGGAGGGGACAACCTGGGACGATGCCGGCCCACATGTGCCCCCTCCCATGCCATGTCCACTCCATCGAGGGCGGTCGGTAGCACAAATGATTGGACAAGACTTGTTTCTTGCCTCTGTAAAGCAGACTTTTGAATCTCCAATCCCCAAAAGCAAACTACAGATCAAGAGATTAGGGTTGGCATTGATGTGTTGCACAACTGAATGTGACGGCACACATCGCGTAACCCGGGGAACCCAGGAAATTGCGATGTCAACTATATAAAATCGTTCGAACACGATGATAGACCAGGGGTACAATATTATTTTCACTACAAATTTCGGAAGCCGTTCCGAGGCCCGAAGAACGAAGCTTGCAACACCTCGCTGCAAAGCTTGACGACTCCAGCGATCCTTCACCTGCAAATTGTCCACACATTTGAACTCGGCGTTGAATGCATTCGTAGTTCCGATGCCTCCCACCAATTGGACCGCCTGCAGCCTGCAGCCTGCACCTCAGTGAAGCTGGCTGTACCGAGGGGTGGGGGGCATGCTGCGCAATGAAAGGGGCTCAGAATCCTCCAACACCGCCGACCCGTCCCCAATCTGAAACTGTGGTCCAATTCATCCCACTTGGCTCAGGCTGGAACTGGGGCTGGCCTTCCTGCGGACTTTCAGGCTTGTGGATGCGGGACATGGTGCACCGCGTTGGCGTCAGAGGCATCGGTAACGTGTCACTGTTGCTGTCATCAGAATAGCCAACGGTAAAACCACTGTTTCGATCCCATCCAGTGCTGCAGCTGCAAAAAAGAAATGAAGCTGGGGAAACGTCGGACAGGAGTCCAAAACACAGTTCCCGGAGATGGGAGGCGCAATGTCACAACGTAACTGGGACGACACAGAGTTACATGCATCAACGACACACTTGGACCGCCCGCTGTTGTTTGAACCCACTGAGGCAGTGTTGTCACTTTGGTGTCCATCGTCACACGGGGTCTGGTATTGCTGGACCATCTTCTCAATGTATTCTGCTAATGGTTGCATGGCACCATCTGAAGCACTTGCATGAGCGTCAGAGCAGTACCCGTCGGTGCGGTAGCCAAAAAGTTGGCTTGTAGGAGACATCTGCAGGAGAGAACACAACGAACGCGGTACCACCTCCCGTTTTTGAACTTCCGACGTTGTTGACGAGCGACGCTGTCCTGTGTATTCCCTGCATCTTCATACCCCAATTTCGTCGTGCTCAGATTGTATTATATAACTGTGTGCCTGGAGCCCGTTGCACGTGCTTTCAGCCGTGTCGCTGTTGGGAGCAGCACTTTTCTCTCCAGCACTCTCAACGTACTCTACTTCCAGTAGGAAATCTTGTCCGGGGAGCGACAGACAGTGCAGCGTGTCTCGGGCCTTTGCGGCATCTTCTGCTGCAAAATACTGGATCATGGCATTGACAGCTTGACCTGTAACATTTGAGTGATTCATAGCAGTGGAGCAACCAATAGAAACGTGAACACAAATCAACTGCCAGCAACAAGCTCCTGACGGAACACGTTTACACACACACACACACACACACACACACACACACACACACACGATGCAGTTTGTCCTTTCACATTACTGTGGGAAAGGAGGAGTCAGGTCAACGCACCCTCCCCTCCTCTCAGCAAATCTTCACGGTGCAGTTGGTTCAAAGAGTGCCAAAACCATTTGAACGATATTATTGTTACACGAAGAAATGGGAAGTCATTCTTCGGCAGCTTCTGCACAACGTGCAGACTGCAGCGACGGTACGCGATCCCGTCTTTCAAGTTATCGTGCATGGCTCAAGTGACAGAAATGCTCGGGCATAATTGCTCGTTTCGCAGGCATGAGTCCTGCCCACACACTGGCAAAAGAGCAAAGCTTCCACATACCTTTGCTCTTGTCCAACGAACACTGGCTAATCCTTCCAAACCGGGAAAAAATAGCTTCAACCTCTGCTTGAGTGGCTGCTTTCGGCAAGTTGGTCACGAAGATGTGTTTCGCCGGCTCACTGTTTTCCTTGTCTCCATCTGCGAACTGAACGGACAGCGTTCGCCCTTCAAAAAGGGATCCGTTTTTGTCCGCAACTGCCGCTTGTGCACTTTCTGACAGGGTAGGTGGGTGGTGGTGCACTCTTAATGAAGACACTTCACACTTATCAGAGAAGCACGACAAACTTCCGTTTCACAACAGCGTCGCAGATTTCGAAAGTGATGAACGCATTGTTTCCTGAACCGCCAAACTGATCACCCTCGACTCAGTAACTCAGCAAGCTGGCGAGCTGAAAAACACCTTTGCTTGTAAACTGCACAAAACCGAAGGTTCTGGTTCTTCGACGCTTCACCAGCCTTGCCCAAATAATGGTACCATACACACTGAATAACGACTTGAAGTCACAGTCTTTCATGCACGCAGGTAAATTCGACACATAAAGTTTAGTGCCTGTTTTCGGAATCCGTTGAATTTCTTGAGGGGGCTGCTGAGCAGGTTGCGTTGGCGACTTGGGTGTCACCTTAGGTGGTTCGACGCAGGGGTTCACACTTGGGGTGGCAAGTGGTTGCGAGGCACTGGGTAGAATTCGTGGTGCACCAACCGTGGGCGTCACGAGAAACTGGGGAACATAAACTGTTTTGACTGCTCCGTTCTGGTCGAGAACCATCATGGGCACCAAGAGTGGTATCTGGGGTGGTTCTGCCATACTCGCCAGAAAAAAGCAAGAATCGCAGTTCGAGGACACTGTAGAAAGGAGCAAATGCGCGGATGGGCACAACTCAAGTGCAACAAATATGGAGTATTCCGCGCAAGGTTTGTTGGTGAAGCCGGTTAATGCCTCCAATGAGCTATCCAACTTTGTTGTTTGGTGGGGTGTGTAGTAAAAATCCACATCATGTCCAACAACTTGTACGGGAAAGTCATGTCGCATCCCCGGAATATAGAAAATCCCCATGCTTCCTTGCCAGAAAAATCACCAGAACGATGTGAAAAATGATCCACGAGGGGAAAAAATCTGTCACACATGAAAATTCGCATGCATGTTATCGTCCTTGAATCAGCAGCTGGAGATTTAGAAATACAGACAGTAAGCCAGCACTCGCGGCACTCCAATGCATTTCCAATCGGGGGGCCACAATTAGGCCACTTGAACGCTTCAACTTGAGTACAGGGTCTGACCCCCCCCCCCCCCCTTGGGACCCCCCTCCCTCCCTCCCTCCTGCCCCCGGCTCCCTCCCTCCCTCCGTCGGCTAAAGTCCCCCCCCCCCCCCACCTTCTTTCTCGTCTACTTTACCTCTCTTCCTCCCTCCTTTGCAATGCAATGCATAGACAACAAAGAGCAAAGAGCTTGTCAAGAACACGACATGTTTACTCATCCAGGAGCTGGCCACTTGCAGGATGCCGCAACCTGTTGTGGTGTGCCTTGTCACCCTTGCTGGTGAACACCCACCGGCATTGGGCACATGCACCATGGCCGTTCAACATGGCCGTGGGCTGGTGCTCATCGGCCTTCGCCCGCAGCATGGCATCATACGCCATTTGCTGCCACGTGGCGTAGTGGCCTGGGTGCTGGGGGTCAGGGACTGGGCTCGGCAGCACGTCACCCATTTGTTGCATGCGTGCAACAAACATCGTCGATAAGCTTGGATGATTCCGCATGCAAGCGCAGGAGGGAACACGATACCGCCTAAAAGATAGAAGATAGATTTGTTGAAAAACTCCAACGGCCAAAATATGACATATATGGTATGGTCATAGATTACACGTAGATTGGTGATCATCAAAGTGGATGGAGGGCCACCGCTTCCAAAAACAACAAGAGTGTCGTAATCTAAAAGGTACTTGGCCGTTTAGAACTCCATTACAAGTGGTTTGGCCAAACTACCACTTGGGATGTACAAATGCAAGCATTACAAATGCTAGTAGCAAATCCTTAGATGCACTCCACAGACCAACACACCTTAGTTCAGAACCGGCTATTTTGTGGCCAAGGAGACGGAGCAACAGCGAACAGTGGCAGCTTTCACTCTTGTTCAACTCTACATAGAATGCACCATTTCGGCAACTATGCCAAATTATGCCGGATCCAGCAGGAAATTGTACCAGAATGAAAACTATGTATGTTCCAATCATAATGATATAAAAAACGCATTCATACCGTTCCGAAACAAAGAAATAAATGTCTGCTTGGCCACAAATTCGTCGCCGGCCTGTTGCGCGACACCCAACTTGAGTACGGGCCGCGACCCCCCCCCCCCCCCTGTGCTGAAGCGTTCAACTCGCCTAATTGTGGCCCCCCATCATTGCTGTAGAATCTGTAGAATACAGCAGATTGCAGTAAATCTTGCACATGCAGAGTGAAATGCAGTCTGCAATCAGAAAATTCAGAGCATTGCACTCCAATGATGCCTTTTTGCTCCAAAATGATGATACTGAGTAAATCCTGAGTAAATCAGATAGAGTAAATCATAACCGGCGGCTGAATTGGTCTGTTTTTGTTCACAAGTCTGTACAAATTGACATAACTCGCCAGCGGACAGGGCATCCATAAAGCTGAAGACTGGCATCTCCAATTTTTGCAATTCTTTAGAGCCTCATGAAAAGAAAATGATGGAACCTTTGTCTGTTGTGGAGTTATGGACCAAATTGGGGGCCACATCTAGGCCAAATTGGGGCTTTGCAGCAGTAGCGGCGGTGCTATTAGGTAAAACAGTCTCTGCCTCGTAGATTCCGCTACCAAATCAGGTTTTAAGCGTTCCGTACCCCAAGAAAATTGTCTGGGGGGGACCGGAAAAATGACCGTGCGCAATCTCAATTCCGCGCCGCCCCCTGAGCCCCCCAATTGCCAAAAGCGCGGCATCACAATAGGCGGTTCCAGCCCACAAGTGTCAATGGCTTGTGCTTTTTGTGCGGTCAAGAAACCCAACCATGGGCCCCTAACCCAGTAACAGGACGGCACCACTTGCGCTTGCCAGCCCAGCCCATCCGGTTTCATGATAACATTTAGGGTATTAAGGTGAGGTCACAAAGCATTCTCTAGGCGTCGCCGGCGAATGTTTGTAACCTGAATCTCCAGCAGGAGGGGAGCGGTCCTGTGATGCCTTTGCTCGGTTCTAAACTCAGAGTGTTTGGACCATAGGTTCCATATGCACGGCCGCAGCGAGAGTTATATGGATTCTGTAAGGTATGTTCCGAGGTATCCGGATGCCATCAGCGCGAAGGCCCACTGCACAGTTCACAGTCTGATGATACCAGCGCTGGCAAAATAGTGTACATACTTCCGCCTGTCCCATGATGATCTGAACCACAACGCATTGCTTTGCACTAGGGATATGAAAGGGTACTCCGGTAGTCTTGTACCACCTGCCCCCCTTTTTTACCTGCCCCCCCTCCCTCTTAGAATTATTTAATTACTTTATCTGCCTACCTGCCCCCACTGAGGTGCAAAATTATTTTTGCACTTGCTCACCTCCTTTACCTGCCCTGGCGGAAACTGCGGCAGTGGGCCAATTTGGGCGATCTCTTCAGAAAAGAGTAGCAGTGATATCAATTTTTTAAATCCCATTCTAAATTTTCGCTTGTGATACTTTAATTCCTCGCAGACCAATGCTCTGGGGATGTAAGAAGAGTAATAAGCTGCCCTTCAAATGCATGAGCCAGAATTTTTTTTACAAGAATTACCCCGCATCTTCCCCCCCCACGGGGAAATAATTATTTATTTTGCTTGGCACCCGCCTACCCGCCCGCCCCTGCCACCATGAATTATTTTTATCCGCTCACATGCCCCCCCCCCTCCAATAATTAATTAAGAGGGCAGGTAGTACAAGATTGCCGGAGTATTCCAAGTCACAGTGGCGCCCACAACTCTGACACTGCCTGGGACACACCGCCTGGGACACACTGTAATGATTGTGCACACATTTGCATGAAATTGGGCCCAAAAAACATTGTGTGAACGAACGAAGACACCATTTGCTCCATCTTACGGATCTATTGGCAAAATCTTATCCATGCTCCGCTGTGCGTGTAAGCCCCACCGAAGTTCACTTGTGTGCCTAGATGAATTGGGCACACCACTATATTACATACTATAATACATCATCAAACAAGTCTAACTATAGAGGCATGCTCCGTGAGGTGGGGGAACGAAATGATAGGGCAGACCATATGTGTGGCACATGTAGGCGCCCGCGAACCGGACCAACACTGTTTTACACGCGCCCACACCCAGCTTCAGATGTACGTGCACCCACACGGGGGTGGGGGTGTTTTGGGGCGAGACGAGCGTTTCCGGAAACGGTCGTCTCGCCCCAAGACACCCTTGTGTTGTGCACTTGCTGCGTGCCTCCGCTGATTTTTCACTTGTTCCTGCATCCCCTTTGTCCTGTATCCCCTTCCCTTCTTTGTGTTGACACCCTTATTCCCAATTGAACCATCGGTTTCTTGGTGATTCTACTTGTGGTAGAATAGGCACACATGTGCTGAACACAATATTGCCTTTGAACAGCAATCTTTGCACTCTCGCCTCGATCAGGCAGAGGCAACATTTTTTGTTTGTCTTTGCAATTCTGTTCCTCCGTTGAAGGGAGCGTTTGAGGGTTCGGAGTACAAGACAGTAGTATAAAGTCATCTGGAGCACACCAACACACACATGTGTCCTGAGGTATCTTGATGCACATTCTATTGGCTGCAAAGGGTTTGTCCAAAGCACTGCCACCCAGCAAGGCATTAACGCAGCTAGGTTTGCTCACTCCGACACATGCCTACAACCTCAACTTAATCATTGCAGAATTCAAATACAAAAGACATCCGATCTCATGGTGGCGCCCATTCTTTTTCCGAGGTATGACATGCCAGGGCAATGTCACAGCGAATGAACTCCTCACCCATTGCCTCGTTTCCTCCCTCCTTGCTCCTTCCCCGCAATGACTGCTGGTTTGTCTCTCGGCGGTCAGACGGAGTTTACACTTACGTCTCGTTGCTCCTTTCAGAGAGGCACAATGTGCCCTTTCAAGCTCGGGTAATTCTCGTTTTTTGCAAACACACACGCAAAGGGCGAAAGCAAATGACTACATGGATGCCCGGGCCCACATTGGTGGGCCATTTGGAGGGACGCAATTTTGCTTGCACCCTCAACTTTGTTTCATTTGGCCATATGTCTTGCTGCATTGCCATGCCACTGAAGAGTCCTGCGTGTTGACTCAGAATTTTCCATCAAGGAGGTCAAAGAGATCTCATGCATATGCATATGTGGGGAGTGTGGCGTGCCGTTCTTGGCAATGTTATCATGGGTTTATGGTCGCCACGCCATGCTGCCCACAAAAGATGATGGATATGACCAAGGTAGGATAGGTCGGAGCCACATGTGGGGAACATGTGAGACTGCTTGGTGTGGTTGTGTGATTAAAGGTCAAGTGTTGTTGGGACAAAGTAGAAAGCGAACCTTGTTACTCTCTTCATGTAGTGTTTGTTTTGGTTGAGACCACTGAAGACGCTTTGTGCCTGCTTAAGTGTCTGTTTCTGTATAAAGAGCAGTGATATTAAACATCTCTGCATGCGGGCACTTTTGTTCCTCAACCCTTTATGATGGTGGTGCCCGTGCGTGTTTTTGGAGACATTGTAGAACGCATGCACAAACGAGAAGTCACGGCCTCTTGGTAGTGGTGCTTGTCTCTTCTACACACGTGATCGTTGTGGCTCCATATGGACGTAGTCGGATTTTGCAAAAGAGATTATACGGGCGTCTTTCCCTGCATCCAATCCGAAATGGGATGCTCACAGTCACAGGCGGTCGCAGGCGGCAAGCGCTTGGGATGCCCTTTTTCTTGCCAAAACCCCCCTTTTTGAGGGCTCGATGGAAGTGTAATACTATGGGTTGTGACCCCTCTATTTACATATTTTCTTGTGCTCTTTGACATGTACTTTTGACAGCATTTGACAATAACTCCTTGGCATGGGCATGGTGGGGATGGAAAAGTTGTTCCGGCGCATGAAGGTGCTTATTAATTTGGGAGCATTCTATTTGCGTTGGTTCCCGAAGTATGAACCTGTGGGTCCTTGGCTTCACAACCCAAACATTAAGGAGAAACTAAGGGCACCTATGCTACCTCCAACCTAAGCTCTAGTTCAAGCTCCAGCCCAACCTCTAGCTCATGTGCACCCCAAAGCAACAATGTTGAGGACGAGGTTGTTGCATGAGGTCTCTGCTAACGCATGACACGCACAATTTGCCTTGCGGGCACAGTCCACGGGTCACAACAACTCATGTCCCGGTCCTGCGGCCTCGATCAACTAGGGCAGGGCGCCGTGTGGGCCCGCGCATGCTTTTGTGCTATTGCATGCAACTAAAGAGTGTGTGCAAGTTTGGGGGTGCTCACCGCATGCAACTTGCCTGCGACCGCTTGCGAACCTTGAGAAAATTTTCGTTCACGTCTAGCGATGGCAGAACCAATACACTCCCTCGGGTCCACCCTCCCTCCCTCCCTCTCTCCCTTCAAGTGTGCAGCCCATTGATGGAAAGACATATCACAATATTGTCTCTTGCACAAAATAGTAGCATTGGCAATGGCTTCTTGGCTCCTTTGTAAGCACCATTGGTTGGAGGCAAGCAACCTTGGCCGTTCGCCGCTTGGCACGCTCAACAGACACCTTGTTAGCTTCCAGGTTCAGTCACCACCAAAACTTACCCTGTAACTACGGGTAAAGGCCCAAAGGGGGGTTTTTGCGTCTGCACAAAAGATTGGCGGTTGGTAAAAAGGGCATTTTGCGCATGCAAAAACCCCCGTTTTGCGTGTCCAAAAACCCAGTGAAATCCCTTACAAATAGAACTTGGCCATGGGAACCCAAGACAACAGCGAAGATGGTGGCCGGGGCCAGCAGTGCATGGCCCCAACGGGAAACCAATGCACAGTCACATTCTGCAGAGTGATTTTGCTGTTTGCCCACTTGCACCGAATGTGCACTGCACCACACCGTCAGAGCAGAGTTCACAGCAGTGACCCCGGTGTACTGAAAGTAGATCCCACACTGTTTCGCTGCAGAGAAATGGATCCTATGGCCTTCAAGGCGCTTTGTGCTGTGCTTGTGTGCCACTGAAGAGGACACTGGGTTTGTACCCACCCATATGTGTGTCATTTTTCAAAACAGGAGGCAGAGGCACCTCCTGTCACACAGGAGGTGCCTCCTGTTTGGATGGGTGCCTGCCTCCTGTTTGATAGGAGGCTGCTTCCTGTTTGGACAGGAGGCAAAACAGGAGGCACCTCCCATCAAACAGGAAGTAGGTAGGAGGCATGCACCATGCAAAGCCGGAGGCAACATGTGTTTTGCATGGTATGTATGCAAGAATGCACACGTGGCACAGGATAGTGAGCGAAACATGAATCATACGCCATGGGTTTTGACATGTGCAATGAATGCATCAAACATTATCTTGTTTTTTTTGTTGACATGGCGAGTCCGTGTACTCAACTTCACACCTCTCTTTAAAAGAGCCACAAGCACAATGGAGTGCCGGATTACTGCTTCAAACCCAACCTTACCACCCTTCATTTGCCCTCGGGCACTTAACGCCACCTCTCTTTTCAACCACCTGTGCCTACCTTCCACACCATGGCACAAAAACGGGTACAAAGTGCCCCAAGTGGTTAGAAACTGACTAGCATGGGCCACCCAAACGTGGCCCCAAACTGTCCCCTTCCCGTCCATGGTGCTCAGGAGTGCCCCAAACTGTGACGCTGCTGTGCAGAACCGTTTTTGATCTTCCTTGGATACAGGTTTCCGGGTGTATGAAACTGAGTACATAGTGTCACAGTGAGATAGGAGTGCACGCACCAAATGATGGCACGTGTACCTGGTTCCCTGATGGTTGAAGTCCTTTCGTACTAGATTGAAGGCATCAACCAACCTCAAATACTGTTTATTCCTAAAGAATAGACGTGCTGCATCAATTGAGCGTTCCAAACTGTGTGCTGCCTGCTCCGCGTCCCGTGGCTCTTCAATTAAATCAGCTCTGCCACACACCAAACTGTCAAACAATTCGGTGGTTTCCTTTTTGGATAGACCCTTATAGGTCTGCAGCAATTGGGAGCAGAGCGACAACACAATTGTAAACAATATATTCACCAGACCGTGCGCCATGTCTACAGGAAACTGGTCTACTTGTCCAACTGGCTGGATGTATGGGCCCCGAATGCCCCCAAAATGCTTCAGTCAACAATACCCAACAGTGTAAAACAATCACAACATTTCAGGTTGAACAGGTGTGCTGTCCGCGAGAACTTGTCGGTGCTCGTGCGGTCACTGAACGTGAAAGCATACCCACAGACATGGTGGAAAAACCCGCTGGTATGTTGCTGCCGAAAATGGGGTATCCAGGACACCCTAAGGGAGGTCCTGCGCCAACCAAAGGGCCCGTCTGGCGACATGCCCCAGCCCACGTCCCTCCTGACAGCTATCCGAGGGCAGACTGACCCAGTGATACCGCCTGTGTTTCTGCACACCCTTGAGAACCCATCTGTTTTGTCACCGCCAGGAATGATCAATCCTGTGTTCATACGCCTGACAGCAGGACCACAGCCACAGTCCACACCAGCACTGCCCGAACCGGCAACGATACTGACACCACGACCACCACAAACGACACCACGACGGCCACGAGCAACGAAACCACTGGACACAAACATGGCACCAACCCAATCACAAACACCTGCACGCACCAAACGCACCAACAACACATCACCACGGCGCCCAAGGCGCCCAAGAAAACAGCCCACCCCACCAGCCACACAGCACAACACACCACGAACGGCACCACCACCGGAACCCGTGATGGACACACTGCCCCTAAACGACGACACCCGACAGACAGCGGACGACCCACACAGTGAGTCACCGAGTGACAGTGACGACTCTGTCTCTGCACTTGCACATGTCCCTGCAGGACCGTCAGTGGCCCAGGAGTACACACAAACAGTCCACCATTGGTGGGATACTGAAATTGCCCCCTGGAAATCAATTGTGTTAGGTCGTTGGGACACAGTCCAGTTTGATGCTATGACCCCTGATGCGAAGTGGATGTACATAAAATACAGGTTCGATGCACATGTGCATTACAGAGGTATACCCCCACCGCCCATTGAGATGTGGAAAGAGGAAATTTTGGATGTTACATCACCAGAAGCAAGTGCATGGTTTATGCGGCGTGACAGACAGGAAATGCAAACCGAAGTGACAAGTGAATCCGAAGGGTAAACTATAGGCGCACAGTGTGCAACAACGCCACCAAACACAGGAAAAGGCACACAGAGCACATACAGGTCAATGCCCGAGTAAGTAAGAACCTCCGTTGCTGCCGTACACTGTCTACAGAAAATATTTGTGGCATTGGATTTGTTGCTTTGTCTCCTATCCTTTGTACCAAGTCCACCTGACGACGTGGACCGTGTGCAGCAATAGAGCCTTTTGGTTGTTGTTGTTGGTTTACCGGATGGCGCAGCAGTGCCCCAGGTTTCCGTACCATGGGCCTAATAGGTTCCCTGTAATTGCGCAATTTGTCTGCAGGGATGTTGCAGTATGGACAGGGCTGCCGGTGTGCAAGCAGTGAGGTGGGACCGTCGGCACCCAGCAATTTGTAGATGCACATGTGGTCACCCGTTACAAATACACGCCATGTATAGGACTGGCCATCAATGAAAATTTCACTCCCATTTAATGCAAATATGTCCTCTGAGAGTTTGATGGTCTTGATCAAGTCCTCCATGGACTGCACTGATTCGTAGCCTCTCATGATAGCCGACACAAAGGATGAATGGGGTCCATGGATGGGTAGGCCTTCAATGTCAGCAAGTAAACAAATGGACACAGAAATCACATGTGAGTGCCACAATGGAACCCCATCAATGCCCACTCTGAGCCAAATCTCCTTCCGCTGATATGGGTCCACCTTCTTGAATTTTGCTGTGCATGCGTCCACCAATGTCTGAGGAAGACGACGCGGCACTCGTCTGCACACCCCAAGCAATCCCCGCCGCCCAACAAACCAAAAGTCCAGGCCGCAGCCCATATTTGGGGGATATGGTGTACATTCACGATGGGCTACAATGGGGAGACAAGTGCTGGAGAGTGGATGAACTGATTGAAGATCAACTGGGAGTCACCATGGCGGTGGTTGAAAGTGGGGCGGAGAGCCGTACTATTGATCTCAATTCTCTGTGTGTGGTGCCCACACTCGTGGAGCAACAGACATCTGCAGGCCCTGTCTGCACTATTGTTGTCCCTGTCAGTGCCCCCTGTGTCCATTGCTATGTCGTGCCTGTCCTGCCTCCGCCCCCCCCCCCCCTTGCTATGCACCTGTTGTTTGTAGCACCTGAATGTACAGACATCTGTGTCGTGCCTGTCCTGCCTCCGCCCCCCCCCCCCTTGCTGTGCACCTGTTGTTTGTAGCACCTGAATGTACAGACATCTGCAGG
This sequence comes from Eutreptiella sp. 'Long Island Sound 2002', assembly GCA_964036045.1. Lineage (NCBI taxonomy): Eukaryota > Euglenozoa > Euglenophyceae > Eutreptiales > Eutreptiaceae > Eutreptiella > Eutreptiella sp. 'Long Island Sound 2002'. The sequence goes on from OZ038381.1 coordinate 9,449,504, forward strand.
ACCTGTCTGCAGTGTACAGACGTTTGCAGGACTTGTCTGTGATGTATAGATGTCTGCAGGCCCTGTCTGCACTGTACAGACGTCTGCAGGACCTGTCTGCAATGTACAGACGTCTGCAGGACCTGTCTGCACTGTACAGACATCTGCAGGCCCTGTCTGCACTGTAGACGTCTGCAGGCCCTGTCTGCACTGTACAGACGTCTGCAGGACCTGTCTGCACAGTACAGACATCTGCAGGCCCTGTCTGCACTGTACAGACTTCCTGTTTTGCTAGGTGCCTCCTGTGTGTGCTTCCTGTTTTGCCAGGTGCCTCCTGTGTGTGCCTCCTGTTTTGCCAGGTGCCTCCTGTGTGTGCCTCCTGTTTTGCCAGGTGCCTCCTGTGTGTGCCTCCTGTTTTGGCAGGTGCCTCCTGTGTGTGCCTCCTGTTTTGCCAGGTGCCTCTTGTGTGTGCCTCCTGTTTTTGTAGATGCCTCCTGTGTGTGCTTCCTGTTTTCACAGATTAAATCAGGGAAGGCGGTCCTCACCCAGCTGCAGCTGCCCTGTGATGCCGTCGTTGACTCGCAGGAGATGGTTGTGGTCGCAGTGTGGCGGCACCAAAAGCGGCACATCGTGGGCATGCAGGAGGAGGAAGGGGGGCGTAATCAATGGCGCCGCGTCAGCCCACTGCCGCACCTTGGGAAACTGACGCGCATCCGTCCGTCAGTGCAAAGGCCCGCAGCCGTTCAGGCAGCAGAGGCCTTTCGTCAGCGTTTCCAAAGTAAGGGTCCAGATTGTAACCCTGTTTGGGCACCCGGTGCCGAAGACAAAGCACCGCGCAACAATGTTCCCAAAAAGCCTGCAAAACGGACCACAACCCCAGGTGCAGTTAACACTGACCTGCGTAATAGTCAGAAAAAGCCAAGGCTCAATGATGAGGAGGTTGTTGGGCAGCCTGTCACTGCATCCTTTGACACAGATGCACTGGCGGCTGCGGTATATAAGACACTGTGTGCAAAACCGCCACCTGCTTGGTATTGCAAGTGCTAGGTCTTTTGTCGAACACCACGCCAGAGGAGCACCATTCACCACCGTGCTGTCCACCTTCACAGTACTCGACAGTGCTTTCCAGGTTGCCTCCACGCAATCCCATCGGACGTCCCTATCAACATTGTCCCGTAGTCCTTTGTTTGATAGTTTCATAGTTGCACGCATTCGGCACAGGTTGAGGCATTCGCCCGTAATTGATTTCAAATCACGAGATACATGAGCCCCACCAGTGGGAGCCAATCTGACCCCTGTATCATCCCATTGCTTGAGAACCCACTTCGTCTTAAAGGCACGCTCCACTGCTCGTCGGACAGCCTGTTTGGCTGCCCGGTGCTTGTTACTCCTCTTCGGCAGTGGCACTACCATTTTTGCCAAAAAACACAGGAGGTACATTACCTCCTGACTATCACAGTAAGATGATGGCATTGTCCCGCGAGTTACGGGAGCAAAAAGCTTACCAATTGCTGTATCTACAACACCTCGAACTCGAGGCATTGGTGAACAAAAAACTGCCTTCCACCTCCGTTCCAGACAGCACAGCAAAGCTGCTATATAAGTCAGTCGTTGGGGTAGAACCCCCAACGAATTGGGTGGCAGAATGGCGGGCCACTTTGCCAGGTTCCAACACACCCAAGAATGATGATGAGGACTGATCCAATCCATTTGTACTCCATTTGTAGGTGTACGTTCAATGTTTTCTCCTGCCTGTTTTCCATGTATGCACACCAGCAGCAAGCAGTAGCAGCATGCCATGCAGTATGTTTCCCCCGTTCAAGATTTTTTGGTTTTTGCAATCAAAACAGAGCAGAGCCACCTCACCAATCAATATACTGTTTTGCAGGAGGTAACGACCTGTTTGGACAAACTGCCTCCTATCCAAACAGGCGGCACTTCCTGTTTAACAGGAGGCTGGCTGCCTCCTGTTCTGCCTCCTGTTTTGCCTCCTGTTAGACAGGAGGCAGCCTCTGGTCTGGACAGTTTGCCTCCTGTCCAAACAGGAGGCCGCCTCCTGTCCAACAGGAGGCAAAACGGAAGGCAGAACAGGAGGCAGAGCAGGAGGTGGCCATACAAAAATGACACACATCCTTAGTATATGGGTGGGTACAGTTGCAGACAAACAAGACAGGAGTAGTTGCAATGCCTCGGGGGTATTTTCAGTATGCCGGATCTCAATCACATAGTGCTTTTGGACCAAAGTGGTGTTTTTCACCACTTCCTAATTTTTATTGGGAACAGTACCTCGTAGCTACACAGCCGAAAGGTGGGGTGCACAAGGGTGACACGCATGGGGTCGGCAGAGCGGAAATTTTTTGATGTGCGACCACACGTGCGTCCATGCCATGTGCATGTAATGCATTAACGGCGGCCCAGCATCAACATGAAGTGTCATCGTACTGTCCGTTCTGTACCATGTGCAGCCTCATGATCATTTGTTAAGTGCTTCTCTGTGTCGTACGCACTTGCTCGCTAAGCTCCATTAAGCATTGACACTGCTGCAATTCAAGGCGTGTGGCTTATACTACACATCGACCCCTACACTGTGCGATCAGCGAAAGCAAGCAGATTCTACTCACCGTATGGAGAACGTACAGAAGGCCATCAAACAATTTGTGATTGAGACCGTACAGGGGCAGCTCTGCCAACCGGCACAACCAGGAACAAATGCACGGAAGACACGGGCCGCTGCAGCATCGGATACGACGATACAATCACCGCCAAAGACGCCGCCCAAGAAATCTCGTTTGCGACGCAACGCAGGAGGTCCACAAGCGCGGGCACCCAGAGAGACACAGGCTGTCAACACACAACCAGCTTGTGATGACAGGGAGAAGCTGCAGCTCCAGCCATTTGTGGCCCCAGGAGGAGAGAAGGAGCACGAAGTCGAACACGATCCCCCATGCTACGAGTGTGGCAAGTATGGGCACCGAGCTCGCGATCACCCGGGGAACTGGACACCACAGCGGCGAAAGCACTGGGAAGCACATCGTGCATTGTGGCATGCCATCAAGGGTATGCGCCAGTTGGGCATGAAGACACCGGCTATTGCGCAGGCCCTGGATGTGCCGTGGAGTCAAGTCTCCCAGCCACGAAACAAAGACACACTCATGCTACACACTGGTGCATGACAACGCGAGCTACAGCAGGCCATAGGACAAGGCGACTGCGACATGACCGGGACAAGCGCAGCCATTGAGGAGACCGTGGAGACTGAGAACGAGGAACACGGCGCAAACAGCCCCCAGAAAGAGGCGGGACGGCGCGGACGTGATGCCAAACACGCAACTGCCAGCAGCGCACAAGCACGGCACACTGACGGTGCCGGAACTCGTCAAGGATTTGACTTCACCTCGGCAGCACAACTGTGCACATTCCAGAGACCAGCCCTAACGTTCGGCGATGGAGAGATGCCGGAGTCATTGGCTGCCACGAAGAGCGTACGAAGGACAAAAAAGCACAGAGTACCGCGAGACACGCGGGAGCCGTGGATTGCCGCATCACAAGGGGAGATTGAACGGAGAGTGTCTGCAGTAGAGAATGACTTGAGCGTGATGAAAGTGGACGTGAACAACCTCAGACAGGATTCTGGCGTGGCGCTGAGGCTGCAAACGCTGGTGCTTAGCGCGCATGGGTTCACGGCGCGAAGATGCCATCAATGACGAACGCACAAAGTAGCTAGAAGTCAAGCAAAGACTGACACCCCCAAAGCTACAGACACTGCCCCAGGTGGGAATGCTGCATCAGGGGGCCCCCAAAGCCGTGCGATTCGAGGATGACGCCAGCAAATACAGTGACACAGGAGAAGCATGCAGCAGCGGCAGGAGACCACGAGGACAGGAGCATGAGCATCAGGCGACCGCTGCTGCAGGCGCCGACGGACCTGGAGGTGGGTGCAGTGGGAGGCCTGACCATCGGGGCTATGATGGCGATCGCTGCACAGGCGCTTGGTATGCCCCAGCCCCTGCCACAGGTGTCGCGCAGGGCTGATATATATATCCTATATACGCTATATACATCCTCAGCCATTGCCGTATGGACGAGGGTCTATGGGTAGTGGTGGGTCAAGGACTGGCTGGCGAACGCGGACCGGGACAAACAGCCCGAAGGGCAAGCGGAGTGAGAGTGCAGTGGTGTCGCAAGGGAACCCTCACCATGTTCCACAGTCCCGGATTCACAAGCAGACTCCAGTCGTGATTATGTGAAAGAGGAACGCGAAATCGTCATGGAGTCACAAGTATCCGACGAGAGTGTGATGTTGGCGCAGGTCCCGCCGGTCAAAAAACAGAATGGATAGTCATTCCGATCCGCGCTATCCGGCTGGAGTGCGCAAGCTCACAACAGCTCAGCCCAGGGAGCCGAAAAATTGGTGTGGGCTCAGGGCGAACCCCAAGTATCACCCATGGGGTTCAAGGTGCCCCCCATACAGGCATGTGAACTGGCGAGGAGGCAAGGAATATGGTCGATAGCGTGCAAGAACATTTTCCTCACAAAGAAGGAAGCCGAGGCCCGAGCTGTGGAATTGACCCCTGTGGCGAAAGTGAGGCGCACCAAGTGAAGGCGAGCGAGGTAGTGTTGTCAACGGCCCCCTGAACGCCCAGGTGAGGCCGTATCCCGCATGGAACAATTACAGGCCTTTGTGGCTCAACAGCTGGCGTGCGAGGAGGCAAATGCCCACCTTGCCTCCAGCATCCAAGCGGCGCAAGACACGTTGGCACTGCTGCACGGCACTCACCTGTCGATGCGGGAGGAGCGTCAGTGCAAACCACCCTGTGCACACACACTGAGCATGGGCAACTCCCCTCGTGGAGAGGAGCTGCCAACTGCCAACTCGAACATACTGCACGCGGACCCTGATACACACCAACTGATGGCTTCGCACGAGGGTACGTTTATACCTAACGAGACACGTGCACAGTACGAAGCCCCCACCCAACGCACCAACTCCAAGAGGACGATAAGGGGCGGAACGCCACACCAAGGTGTAAAGGCCCGTGTGCCAGACCAAGCGTGGGAGGCATGCATCTGTGAGGTCGCTCAGTGTCAAACAGACAGAGGTACAGAGATACAATGCTGGTCTACGAGCATTGCAGCTGCGTCAGGGGACCCGGGATGCGAGGGTGGGAGCCTCAACGGCCATCGGCCGTGCCTGTCACGCCTCGAGCGGCACATCGCCGCCGCCGCAGGGAGCGGCAAGGCACGGCCTGTGCAAGGGGGCCCCGCCTGAAATGTGTCCGACCATGGACCAATGTAGGGAAATGCTTGTGTCTGTGACCCGCAGACTGCACGATACGCATGATCTGGCTGCCTTTATCTCGACTATCAAGGCGAACCGCTCCATACTGCGTGTATGGGAGCGCTATGCGAAGAAATGCCAGCTACTGGGCTGGGACACTATCACAAGGGTTGATGGTGAGCAATTCTTGCGTGTTTTTCATGAACCGATCTCCATACTTGATTCGAGCCCAGTGAGTGCATGTTGGGATCGAACAGGAGGGATGGAGGATTTCGTGGCTGATGTGCTGAATTTGCACACTGCAACGTTGTTTGCATTGCCCACAAACTATGCCAGCACCATGGTTGATACCCCGAAGTGTGACGACCCGGTGGCCTATGCTGCTAGCCAGAGGCACCTCCGCGCCTTTGCCTTTACCTACTTACTGCCTGATGACCTCATGCACAACCTTGATATTACCTTGCACTGCCCTGAGACTGTCGTTGTCATGCTGTATGAGCGCTTTACCAGCCCACCATGGAGCAATTGGCCCCAGAAATGGACAGACAGAGGGAGAGCGACATGTTTTGCCACCTCGGCGACCATGAAATTCAGACAGTATGCCTCACATGCGACTGGGGGAGAGCAATGGGCCACTGTGCATGGGCATTGCGAATAGCATTGGATTCAAGGAGGCACCAACTTGCGCACCGGCGTGTGCCCGACAAAGTTTTGTGATACACTAGCACGCATTACAGGGAGGATGGTACATGGAGGGTACGATGTGTCATGGGACCCACTCCCTGCCTTCTATAATGATGTGCCCCCCGAAGTACAACCGAGGCCGAGTGGGGTACACCACATTACGGAAACCAGCTCAGAGCAAAACACGCATGCAAGCGCACAGACACACAACCCGCCAGACGATCCAGGAGCACGGCACGAGGCAATGGCACAGATGCAGGCCATGCCTGATCTTTTGTGGCGCAAAGTGCAGTTTTGGCGTGCGTGGGACAAAGAGGTATGCATCAGGCAGGGGCTACTGTAGCAGACCCCAGTCCCATGGACACAGATTGCCCAGAGCCTCCAGCGGACAAACAGGCTATTGTACAACAGCCCGGACGGGAGGCTGCGCAGAATTGCGCGGCTATGCAGGATTGATCCTGACATGCAGTTGGACATAGCTGATTGTATTGTCTATGTGCTGTACGGACCATGCTGCCCCTATGTGGGGCAGTGTGGGGCAGATAACCCCCGCCCCCCCCATACAAAGATATGCTGAGCATGAGGCGAGGGCGCAAACCCTGCGCAACTACTTTTATGGTTTGCGACATCGCAGGTGCCGTACACTGAAAGGGTACGGCAAGTCACCGTGTACCCGGGCCTAGCACGCGTCATGGCGCAACTGGGTGCGGGGAAGCTAGGCATGTTGCCCATGCAGCGTGTATAACCAGGCACAATGCCAACTCCGTAGAGCGAAACACTGAGCGGTGCCTGGCACCCGCTCTGAACAACGTCCCCCCGCGTGGGGACTTCAACACGGCTTTTTGGGAAGGAATACTGAACCATATCGCGTTCCCCACGCGATGTAGATCAGTGGCCAGTACAGTGAACCAGGTGATTACTGCTAAAGAGAGAGGTACCCCCACGGCGATTATGCTGCAGATGCTACGAGAAGCCATAGGGTTTGTGTGTGCAACACAATTTGAGGCGCTTTTTCGTGTAGTGGCACAATGTGTGAAACGTGACCTGAAAGTACAACTGACCAGGAGGATTGTCCTCAGGATACCCCCAGCGCCACTGCACCTGAAATGCAAACACACACACTTTGTGAGATAGGCTATTGGCACCCTCCCACTGCCACTGCCGCACACAGTCATCGATTGGCTGAAAGGCGCAGTGACGGCTATACCACTAAGATGCACAAGCTAGGATTGGTGTACCAGAGAGGGCCAGGTTTTCAGGGACCGAATGTGATTGCATGCGTGGTTACTGTCGCTGCGCATGCCGCACTGATACATACATCCCCTATACATCGCAAAGGGCAGGCCATTGCGTATCAGGTTACAAGTGCGCCCGACGAAGCGTGGCTGTTTATACGTGATAGCGTGATGGCTGAGTTGCAGTCACGGTCCTGCTATTGCCACGTGTGGATGAGAAACCCCGTGCTCAGGAATACTTGGGGCCACCTGCTCTGCAGAACCAAGGAACAGTGGCAGGCGGCCATCGGGATGCAAGCAGGGGCCATAACAGGCTAACACCCGCGCACTGCCCTGGTACCCTCACACAGCACTGTAGATGAACAGATAAAGCGCCTGCAGGGCACCCTTGAGGCGCTAACTGGGGATGGGGGGGAGGGGCTGATGGACCCAGTGCAGCTTGTGCCTTTCATTGCTACAGCAGCCGAAGTGACTCACAAGCACACAGAGGAGCTGCATCAGCGATATCTGCCCCATGACTTGGTAGTAAGTGCATGTCAGCGTGCGTGGGATTTGCGCATACGGGGTGGCCCCTTCAACAAGAAACTGCTTGTGGTCGGGGGCATGTGTATGCAGGCGTACGAGTTACGCAATACACGAGATGTAATCTTCTCCCCGAAGTTGCGCATCTGGGCTTGGGGGACGCCAGCAATGGCCAAGGCGGCAACAGTGGCTGAGATCTATCACAGCTCGCTGCAGCATGGTATTCTGCAGCAAGCCATTGAGTATGGGCTGGAGCCGAAGTTCCTTAAAGACTCCAAATTGCGGGACAGATGGCTGTCGGAGGGAAGAGTATGAGTGGGACAAGTGGACCCCCAAAGCGTCCCCGAATGCAGAGGACGTGATTCGCACGTTCCTCCCCTCCCTGGTGCTCAAGTCCATTTGAAATGCGAGCAGCCTGCAGTGCGTTGTGCTGAATTTGAGATCGTTGTTTTGGGGGGTGGGTGCCAGCCACTACCCCGTTGCGTGGTGGAACCCCCCCCTCAAGAGATTCCTTGTCCGCTACTCGCTGCAGGATGTGGTGCCTGAGACGAAATTTGAGCGGTGGGTCATGCAGGGCAGGGCGGCTTTCCCGACACCCCCCATGGCAGGGCAGCACTCTGATGCTTCTGTACAGACCCGACGCTGAGGTAGGGAACAGGGGCAGCCTGGGTGTGCAAGCGCCCACCGCTCTGGCTGGCTAGCACCTGATGTACGCTTGTACGTGGCTGTGTTACGGTGAGCTGCCGCAGGCCAGGGGGAGGGCGAGCGCACCAGGATGCGCCGGGAGCAACAAGGGCAGGGCGCCGGGGCCCGCTGCCAGCCCTTGTTGGTCGAGGCCGCAGGACCGGGACATGAGTTGCTGTGACCCCTGGACTGTGCCCGCAAGGCAAATTGTGCGCGTCATGCGTTAGCAGAGAGCCGAAAGGTGGGGTGCACAAGGGTGACACGCATGGGGTCGGCAGAGCGGAAATTTTTTTATGTGCGACCACACGTGCGTCCATGCGGGCAGATGAATGGGCACAAGCCTTGCGTGCTGCCATGTGCATGTAATGCATTAACGGCGGCCCAGCATCAACATGAAGTGTCATTGTACTGTCCGTTCTGTACCATGTGCAGCCTCATGATCATTTGTTAAGTGCTTCTCTGTGTTGTACGCGCTTGCTCGCTAAGCTCCATACCCTGGCGTTTGTGGGGAGTCCGTGAATCGGATATATCTCACAAGGAGGGAATCGCCGCACGGTGAGCGCACGGTGCACACAGCAAGGGGATGTGTCGACGTGGAAACGTACATGACTCCACATGGATGCACCATGGTCTCATGGCTCCAATTTTTTCGGTTGCTACTTGTGTGTCTATCCCTCTTGCACAAACTTGCTTCCGAGTTTTTGCATACGGAGATGAAGATTGTGCCACTTGACGAAGCGATCAAGGTATCCCAAGCAAGGTTGAAGAGTATGGGCGCGGGTGCCAGCACTGCCAGCACTGCCAGCACTGCCAGCGCGGCGTTTCACCCTTTACAATGTTTTGTTGAATACCAAATTGGTGTCTTGGTATAACGCACAAACGATTCTTGTGTGATGATGCCAGGGTGCCACGAGGGTTTGACATTCAACATGGTTCAACATTCTATTTGTTCAAGTTTCTTTTCGTCACGGGACCCTAATGCGAATAATACTTGAGGGAGACTTCGAGGCACTTTGCGTTGTGCTTTGGTGTTCATTTTGTGGTGGACATTTTGTGTTCTTTCGAGACAGTGGTTGACAGTTGCGGGTCTCAAGGTTTGGCAATATATCCTGCCGGGAATGATCCCCGATGGTAGGGCAACAGAGCTACGTGGTAACGCAAGCATACACACTCAAATTGTAGATAATCTTGTTCAGCACAGCTGACGTCCACGTCTCAAGACTCTTTGTAATACTGCATGCTTGTTCCCTCGCAACATAATTCCGTGACGACATACTTCCTGTTGCCACACGAGCCAAACATATGGCAAGTTTGGCTTCCTTCCGGCCTATTGTTGCACACCCGTTGTCTTGCTTATTGTTGGCGTATGCATGAGAGACGGCAAGGGAATCGATGAATTCAAGTCAACTGGCACGACACTTCTCGTGCACCAAGACAGTAATTTCGCACAACGGGACGTCAATATCGGTTGATGTAGAACGTCACACGCATGGCGTTGGATGACCTGGAGTTCCGAAAGAGACTGCCAGACCAAAGTAGAAGCCACATGGGGTTCGTCCATGCGTACTCTTCACTTTTTAGTCGACCCGGGGCTTCAACATGTGTGGAATTCTCGCCGCGTGCAAACTGACCGGATGTCCAATCAAGAATCGGAAGCGGCTCCTGACCCTTTCCAAGCGGATCAGGCACCGTGGACCTGATTGGAACAGCATTGCCATCGTTGATGACGCGCACTACTTGTGCCACGAGCGCTTGGCCATTGTTGCCCCTGAGGAGAGCGCCGATCAACCTTTCTACTTGAAGGCCAACGACCCGAGGCTGGCGGCCGAGCCCATGACTCCAACATCCAACAAGTCTGACAATGCCCAAGGGCAAATCGTGTGGATGGTGAATGGCGAGATCTACAATCACTCCAAACTGAAGAGTCAATTTTATTTCCAAAAGCTGCTCTCGAGTGCCAGTGACTCTGAAATCGTGGGTTTGTTGTACTGGCAGTTTGGTGAACGTATGGTCCCCATGTTGGATGGCATGTTCGCCTTCGTCCTCATCGACACCCGCAGCAAAGGGGAGCCTACCATCGTTGCGGCACGAGACCACATGGGCATCTGCCCCCTTTACTGGGGCCACGGGGCCGATGGCTCTGTTTGGTTTGCATCCGAAATGAAGTGTCTCATCGACGACTGCGTGACCTACCAAGAATTCCCTCCCGGGTACGCGTTCCTCAACGGCGAGCTGGTGCGGTGGTACAACCCCATCTGGACCCACCCCGGGCACATGCCCACCGCCGAGGCGGATTACGGCCGAATCAAGACGACTCTGATCAAGGCGGTCGTCAAGCGCCTCATGACCGACGTCCCCTGCGGGGTCCTGCTGTCCGGCGGGCTGGACAGCTCGCTCATCGCCTCCATTGCCGTCCGGCACGGCGTTGAGGCCTTCAACATGCTGAGGTGGGCCCCCCGGATGCACACCTTCTCCATCGGCATCAAGAACGCCCCGGACCTGAGGGCAGCCAGAGCCGTGGCAGACCACCTGGACACGATCCATCACGAGTTCACTTTCACGGTGGAAGAGGCTTTGGACGCTTTGCCTGATCTGATCTGGCACCTTGAGACGTGGCACCAGGTCCGGGCCGCCGTTCCAATGTACCTTCTCTCCCGCAAGATCAAGGCCCTTGGGGTCAAGATGGTGCTCTCGGGCGAGGGGGCGGATGAGATTTTCGGGGGGTACCTGTACTTCCACAAGGCCCCGGGGCCCGTCGAGATGCAGGAGGAGCTGGTGCGGAAGGTGACGCGGCTGCATCAGTGGGACGTGCTGCGGGCCAACAAAGCGACGCAGGCCTGGGGTCTGGAGGGACGTGTTCCGTTCCTGGACAAAGCGTTCCTGGACGTGTGCATGGACATCGACCCCAAAGAGAAGATGATTAACCTCGCGGAGAGGTGGTGCTGGGCCCTGGCCCCTCTACCCCTCATGGGCTGCGGCGGAGGCAGGGAAGCGTGCCCGTCATGCCGCGTGTGCATCCCGTGTGATGGGAGTAGGTGGCAGGGGGGGGCTCGGTGACTGGGGATAGGGGGTAGGGGTGGGAGTGGAATAGGCAGTACATGCGCCCCACGATGGGCCCATCATGCCGCGTGTGCATCCCGTGTGATGGGAGTAGGTGGCAGGGGGGGGAGTGGAATAGGCAGTACATGCGCCCCACGATGGGCCCATCATGCCGCGTGTGCATCCCGTGTGATGGGAGTAGGTGGCAGGGGAGGGCTCGGTGACTGGGGACAGGGGGTAGGGGTGGGGACCCGAATGCATGGAATGCGTTGCCGATGGATGTCATGGGCTCCTCCGCGCTGCATTCCACTGTAGACCCGACGGCGTGCACCCCCGAATGGAGAAGTATATCCTGCGCAAGGCGTTTGACGACGGCACAAGGCCATACCTGCCCGAGAACGTACTCTGGCGCCAGAAGGAGCAGTTCTCTGATGGAGTAGGCTACGATTGGGTCGATGGTGTGTGCCCCTTTGCCTGCGGGCCGCAACGCGTCACGCCGGGCAGGCCTTTGACCCCCCCCTTTTAATGACGTGCCCCGCGCCGGTGCTGTGCCACTGTGCCATGCACCGTGCGGGACGTGCACTGAGCGGCATGTGCTGTGTGTTGTGTGCGGGTGGTGTGCCGTGTGCGGGGCAGTGCGGGTGTCGTGTGGTGCGCAGGGGTCCGGGGATGTGCCCTGCGTGCCCCCGGGCGGTGTGCACCTTGTGGGGGGTGTGCGGTGCGGTCCGCGGAGTGCGGGCCGCACGGCGCCTGGGGTGCCGAGGGCCTGGCGGCGCGGGGGGAGGTGCTCGGAGCGCGCGCTGTGCGGTGTGTGGCGTGCGCGTTGTGCGGCGTGCGGTGGGCGGTGCCCCGGTCCGTCCCAACACTCAGTCCTGCTGCGGGGCCAATGGTACACTTGTCTGCACCCGCACCGGGGCATGAGGGACGGCCTGGTCCCTTCTACGCCCCCCCCCCCCCTGCCCCCCGCACTCACCCCCCCCTTTTACCGAAATTAAAATCTCTTTTTGACCAAAATCAAAATCTTTTTGAACAAAATCGAAATCTTTGGGATTTTGACTTTGGTAAAAAAGCCTCTCCCCCCCCCCCCCCGCCCCCCATCAGGCCTTTGGCTTACCTCGACAGGGGGGAGGCTGCAAACCGTACCTGACTCGAACGCTGACAGTGCCTCAGACCGGGCCTGTCAGAATTGTGGTCCCCACGCACATCCGAAATGAGGGCCGTGTGCCCCAAAACACAATTGCCCCCACCGTTTGAGCCGCAGGCACTCACAGAGGGGGGGGGGGGTGAGCGCTGCGGCCCGTGCTCCTGTTGTCCCAGTGTCCCAGTGGTTGACGTTCCGGGGGTGGTGCTGGTGGTTGCGGGGGGTCGGTTGACGGTGTTTGCTGCCCAGCCCCCCTCCGCGTTCCGGTCGTCCGCCTCGTGTCTGTTTTGGGGCTAAACCGATCGGCGACGAAGGGGCCAGAGAAAATGTTTGATCGGCCGAAGGCCCGGAGGAACATTTGGCCCAATCACTTGCCAGGGGGGGGGGGGGGGGGGACAAGGTCTCGGTATCTGAGTGTTGGCCTTTGGCGGCGCCTATTGGCCTCTGGCCACTGCGGCGGGGGGGGGGGGCGGGGGGTTGTGGGGGTTTACCGGACCATTGAGCCCCGTTTTGGGCTCGGGGGGGGGGGCGGGCAGTGCTGTTTGGAGAGGAATGCCCCGGTCCCCCCCCCTACGGACGGGGGCAGGAAAGGCAAACCCGCGCTCGCGGTGCGTTGCGGGGCGCACCCTGGGCCCTAAAGGGCCCCGGACCGGCCCCGGGGGCGCTCATTGGCCGGGCCTCACCCCCCGTGGCACGCCTCCCCCCCTCACCCCCCATGCCCCCCCCCCCCTCACCCCCCGGCACGACCCGCATACCCCATGCCCCCCCCCCCTTCACCCCCCGGCACGACCCGCATACCCCATGCCCCCCCCCCCCAGACTCAGGCGGTTGAAGCGGCGCGCCACCGCCCACGACACCACCACCCGTGAAGTGCACAACCCCCGGGCTCCGTTTAACAACTCAGCACCACCGGAGGGGGGGGGAGGCTGGGGGGGCTGGGGGCTTGCGCAACAGGAGTAGGAGCCCATCAGGGGCAGACCAGTCGTGAGGGGGAAAAGGAAATATGGTGGATGGCCCGGACAGCGCGCGGAGGAACAGGGCACCTGGGCCTCACGCACACAGAAACACAGCGAGGCAGGCTACGGATGGCCTGTGGACAGAGGTGTGTGGACGGCAAAAACAGTCAAACGACCCCGGCAACAACCAGCACAGCCCTAACACACCAACCACTGGGCTCCGCGAACGCGGACACGACACCAGCAGGAGCACCGGCCGCAGCGGCCGACAGAACGCAGCGCCCCGACGCAACATGCGAAGGGAAGAACGGGTGACTGTCTAGGGCCCCGTAAAGGAGCAACAACCAGACGGAATGTCACACAGGGGGAGGGGGGGGGGCACACCAAATTCCCCCCCCCACACCCTCTGCCCCCCGCCTTTGACACAACCAAAATACGTTCGGACCCACGGAGGGTCAGAATGAGCAGTGGCGACAGGCCAATGGGCGCCGCGTTCAGGTCGTCCGCCTCGTGTCTGTTTTGGGCTAAACCGATCGGCGCCGAAGGGGCCAGAGAAAATGTTTGATTGGCCGAAGGCCCGGAGGAACATTTGGCCCAATATTATGGTTGCTGGTGGTTGCGGGGCGTCAACCGACCCCCCGCAACCACCAGCACAACCCCCGGTACGCCAACCACTGGGCTCCGCCAATGCGGCAACGACGCCACAACCGGCCGCAGCACCGGCCGCAGCGGCCGACAGAACGCAGCGACCCGACGCAACATGCGAAGGGAAGAACGGGTGACTGTCCAGGGCCCCGTAAAGAAACAACAACCCGACGGAATGTCACACGGGGGGAGGGGGGAGGGGTATGCCGCGCCGATCACATGCCCTCCCGCAGCCCCCTACGCCCACAGGCCTCCGCAGTTACGCCGACCGGGAGGTCTCGGACGCGGAGTTCGCGCGGCGCGCCGAGAGGTTCCCGGTGGAGACCCCCGAAAACAAGGAGTACTACCTCCTGCGCAAGCTCTTTGAGGAGCACTACTGCCGCCGGGAGGCCACCAAGCGGCACTCGCTCGCGGTGGTGCCCTCCGGCAAGAGCATCGCGTGCTCCACTCCGGAGGCGGTGGCATGGCACGCCGCGTGGCAGTCCGGCCCCAGTGATATCTCGGGCCGTGCGGTGAGCGGCGTCCACGTGGCGGCCGATGACTTCAGCCGCCGCTAAGAGCCCCCGGACGTGGCCGCCGGCGCTTGTGTCGCGTCGGTTCCGGTGCAGCCCCGCATGACTGGCCGCGGTCCGGCGCGGGTTGCGTTTTCGAGTCGCGGCGCTCCGTCGCCCTCCCCCTCCGTCGGATCGCCGGGCCCCTCCGCCAGACCATTGCCCCGCGGGGCACACGGATCGGCGGAGGGGCCCCCACAACATGTCCCCGACCCCCCCCCCCCCCCTGGGCCGTGCGGGCAGCGGTGCGCACGTCGCCGCCGATGACCTCAGCCGTCGCTCGGGGGAGTTCCTGTTGCCCCAAGTTTTGTGCGGAGGCGTGGGGTCGCGTCGTGCCGTGCGTAGCCCCCGCCCCCCCCCCCGCCTCCTCCATCGATTGGGTGGCATTCCGCCCCCCGCTCCGTGTCCGGATGCGCCCTCGGATCTGCTCTTGGGGGCGGTTCACCATCTCCGCTGTACAGCGTAGGGGATGTGTTGCTGCGGATGGGGTGTGCGAGGCCTAAGCCCGATGCACGACCCTTTGTTTCATTCCTTTGTCGGCCATTCCGCCCACCGGAGCAGGTGGCACGCCATCGCCCCCGATCACGTCTGGGGGACCAGCAGGGCCGACGCCCGCCGTCCCCAAAAAGCCTCACCCCCCCCCTCAGCCGTGATGTCTGTGCCATTGTTGGGACAGGGGTCTCCAAGCGGTGGTTCCGGTTTGGGTTGAATCGCCGACCATGTACAGCGAAAGGGTCCTGGGCTTTGGGCCCCATGATCCCGCCGTGCCACAAGCCCTCAAGTTGGGCACATTGGCACTGGAACTCAAAGCGCTCTGCTGCTGAAGGCCAATCATTGGCATTCTTTGTGTATATTCTTTGTACAGTTGACGTCTTTTACCGGAAGACCCTGTGCTGCGTCTCAATGCCCCACCTGTTTCCCAGCGCATTACCATTATATTGTGATACGATAGTGACCACACATCGTATCAGATTGAAGCAGATATTCATTCTTTGACATTCATTAAGTGGCAGCCGAGTGGCAGCTGGGCGAGTGCACAGAGTCCTGGATTGATTGTTTGATTCAAGCAACTGTAATTCATGCGCCAGGGGCAAGCACGCCTGTGCCCCTTTGCGGGCGCTGGTGTTTGAGCTTCCGATGGTGCCGCGCCGGAAGACGATGCTTCGCTCTCGATGACTTTCACGTGCGGTATTTGTTGTTTGCGATGGGGTGGCGCTGAGGCACAGCGGTCATGTGGGGCGCTGGGGGAGTGGGGGCATCCCGGGCCAACACACCGGACGTGGGACATGGGGACACGTGGGGCTGCCCCCGATGGCCGCACCCAAAGCAACACCGGCGAAGGGGTTGGGAGAGGACACGGGTGTTATCGGAGAAGGGACGAGGAAGGCAGCGGCAGCGGCAGCGGCACCGCCACCCACCAGCAACCTCCGCCACAAGGTTTGTGGGGGGTACTAGGGCAGGGCGGCACAAGATGTTCCTCAAGTAACATTTCATAGTGACCACATAGCCCCAGACCAGGACCCCATGATATCTGTTATTCATTTTATGTTCGTGGCAGCTTTGTGCAAATTCACTTTGTCCTTTTCTATCTAGTGGGAACCAACCAACCAACGAAATGCAGGCACCGTGGCCCCTCGTTGCCATATCGTGGATCAAGTGCCCTTAAGCGGCATGAGAATCCATGCCTGGTCTTAGTACACCTGTGTTCCCCATTGGCCGATACGCTTGCCTCATTCTGCAATGCAGAACGATGATACGGAGGAGCTGAGGGGGCGGGGAGTTCTTGGGAACCTACTTTGAAACCCCCCTCCCGGCAATTCTTACAAAGGGGGGCAAGCTGTTACCAAACTTCAACCCTCCATAACAGCAATGCCTGATCTTCGAACCCCACCTCTCTTGTCTTCCAATTTACTTCATATCAAGTCTACCTCATTCATAATTGCTCATAAACCGGGGCTCGGCTAGCATGTTTTAGTCAAATGGTTCATTTTGGTTGCTCTTTTGGCTCAACGGTAGCATATTCCTCAATGGTGTCATGCAAGCTATTACCAAACGTCAACCCTCCATAAAAGCAATGCCCACTATTTGAGCCCCGCTTCTCTTGTCTTCCAATTTACTTCATATCAACTGCACCTCATTCACAATTGCTCAACAACCGGGGCCCACCTAGCACACTTCAGTCAAGTGGTGCAATTTGGTTGCCCCTTTGGCTCAACGGTAGCATATTCCTCAATGGTGTCATGCAAGCTGTTACCAAACTTCAACCCTTCATAAAAGCAATGCGTGCTATTTGAGCCCCGCCTCTTTTGTGTTCCAATTTACTTCATATGAACTGCACTTCATTCACAATTGCTTTTAAACCGGGGCTCAGCTAGCATGCTTTACTCAAGTGTTGCAATTTGGTTGCCCTTTTTGCTCAACGGTAGCAATTTCCTTAGTGGTGGCATGTAAGCTGTTACCAAACTTCAACCCTTCATAAAAGCAATGCCCACTATTCGAGCCCTGCCTCTTTTGTCTTCCAATTTATTTCATATCAAGTGCCCTTCATTCACAAGTGCTCACAAACCGGGGCTCAGCTAGCACGCTTTTGTCAATTGTTGCAATTTGCTTGCCCTTTTGGCTCAACGATAGCATTTTCCTTAGTGGTGACATGCAAGCTGGTACCAAATCACCTCGAAGAGAGGTTGTTAGATGAAGCGGAGGCGCGAGCGTTGTATACCCCCCCTTTTATGGGGTCGTTCGCATAGCATACCCCAATGTATGGTTTCTACCGTCTAACCTCTTGTAAAATCATCATTTTAGGACCAAAAATAATCCCCCAATGATTTTTTGGATTTTGACCCCCGTACCCCCCCCGCACCCTTTTGGCGAGGGGGTGGGTGGGGGGGATGGGGTGGGGTCAAAACTTCTTTGCGTATTGTGCCCGCTGTGTGTGTATTTGGACCTGGAGCCTGGAGAACTTTTTTCTTGTATATGGACCTTCTAACCCATGGCAGGGGTCCCGGGTCCCAACTCCAGGTACCCCCAGCCGCCCCCCCCCCCCCCTATGGCCCCTTGCCGGTGAGGACTTAGCCGTTTTCACGCTAGCTAGGCTGTTTCGTGGCACGTGAAATTTTTTTGAAATTCGATTTTTCATGAAACCCTTCCGTTGCCCCTAGGATGGGTTTGGGTGATAATTTGGTGACAATTGGGGTATTTGAGCACCCATGGGGACCCACGTAGTGGCCGCTAGGCCTATGTAGCCCGTGCCATGGGCCCTCTGAAAGCCCCAAAATTGCTGTTGCGTAATGTTTAGGGAATTCCATTAGGTGGCCACAGATCCGGTAGATGGCCACAAATCCGGTAGATGGCCACAAATCCGGTAGGTGGCCACAAATCCGGTAGATGGCCACAGATTCGGTAGGTGGCCATAAATCCCGTACATTTCCACAAATCTGGTAGATGGCCACAAATCCGGTAGATGGCCACAAATCCGGTAGATGGCCACAAATCCGGCAGATGGCCACAAATCGGATAGGTGGCCACAAATCCGGTAGATGGCCACAGATCCGGTACATGGCCACAAATCCGGTAGATCCGGTAGACGGCCACAAATTCGGTGGATGGCAACGAATCCGGTAGATGGCCACAAATTCGGTAGAGCGCAACAAATCCCGTAGATGGCCACAAATCCGGTAGATGGCCACAAATCTGGTAGGTGGCCACGAATCCGGTAGATGGCAACAAATCCGGAAGATGGCCACAAATCCGGTACATGGCCACAAATCCGGTAGATGGCCAGAAATCCGGTAGATCCGGTAGATGGCCATAAATCCGGTGGATGGCAACAAATGCAGAAGATGGGCACAAATTCGGTAGAGGGCAACAAATCCGGTATAGGGCCCCAAATCCGGTAGAGGGCCACAAATCCGGCAGAGGGCCACAAATCCGGTAGATGGCCACAAATCCGGTAGGTGGCCACAAATCCGGTAGATGGCCAAAGATACGGTTGATGGCAAAAAATGTGGAAGATGGCCACAAATCCGGTACATGGCCACAAATCCGGTACATGGCCACAAATGCGCTAGATCCGGTAGATGGCCACCCATCCAGTGGATGGTAACGGATGCGGTAGATGGCCACAAATGCGGTAGATGGCCACAAATCCGGCAGATGGTCACACATCCGGTAGAGGGCAACCAATTCGGCTGATGGCAACAAATCCGGTAGATGGCCACAAATCCATTCGATGGCGATGAATCCGGAAGATGGCCACAAATCCGGTAGGTGGCCACAAATCCGGTAGGTGGCCACAAATCCGGTACATGGCCAGAAATCCGGTAGATCCGGTAGATGGCCATAAATCCGGTGGATGGCAACAAATCCCGAAGATGGCCACAAATTCGGTAGAGGGCAACAAATCCGGTATAGGGCCCCAAATCCGGTAGAGGGCCACAAATCCGGCAGAAGGCCACAAATCCGGTAGATGGCCACAAATCCGGTAGGTGGCCACAAATCCGGTAGATGGCCATAGATACGGTCGATGGCAACAAATCTGAAAGATGGCCACAAATCCGGTACATGGCCACAAATGCGGTAGATCCGGTAAATGGCCACTCATCTAGTGGATGGTAACGGATGCGGTAGATGGCCACAAATCCGGTAGATGGCCACAAATCCGGCAGATGGTCACAAATCCGGTAGAGGGCAACAAATTCGGCTGATGGCAACAAATCCGGTAGATGGCCACAAATCCATTCGATGGCGATGAATCCGGAAGATGGCCACAAATCCGGTAGGTGGCCACAAATCCGGTAGGTGGCCACAAATCCGGTACATGGCCAGAAATCCGGTAGATCCGGTAGATGGCCATAAATCCGGTGGATGGCAACAAATCCAGAAGATGGCCACAAATTCGGTAGAGGGCAACAAATCCGGTATAGGGCCCCAAATCCGGTAGAGGGCCACAAATCCGGCAGAGGGCCACAAATCCGGTAGATGGCCACAAATCCGGTAGGTTGCCACAAATCCGGTAGATGGCCATAGATACGGTTGATGGCAACAAATCTGGAAGATGGCCACAAATCCGGTACATGGCCACAAATGCGGTAGATCCGGTAAATGGCCACTCATCTAGTGGATGGTAACGGATGCGGTAGATGGCCACAAATCCGGTAGATGGCCACAAATCCGGTAGATGGTCACAAATCCGGTAGAGGGCAACCAATTCGGCTGATGGCAACAAATCCGGTAGATGGCCACAAATCCTTTCGATGGCGATGAATCCGGAAGATGGCCACAAATCCGGTAGGTGGCCACAAATCCGGTAGATCCGGTAGATGGCCACAAATCCGGTGGATGGTAACCATGCCCGTGCCCGTTCGCCCCAAAGACGTACCACACGCCCCCCGCCCGCGCCGCCGAGTGCAAACCCCCCACCACCGCCGTCGCCGCGGCCCTGCCCGGCAGCGCCAGGCGCCG
This sequence comes from Eutreptiella sp. 'Long Island Sound 2002', assembly GCA_964036045.1. Classification (NCBI taxonomy): domain Eukaryota; phylum Euglenozoa; class Euglenophyceae; order Eutreptiales; family Eutreptiaceae; genus Eutreptiella; species Eutreptiella sp. 'Long Island Sound 2002'. Next base: position 9,469,678 of record OZ038381.1, read on the forward strand.
CGGGGCGGCCTGGCCGATGGCGTGGCCGAGCCCAGCTGCCCGAAGTTGTTGGCCCCGAACACGTAGCAGTGCCCGTCAGCCAGGGACGCACTGTGTGCGCCCCCGCCGCGATCGCGCCACCGCCGGGGGCGGCCGGCGCGCGCGGCTCCGCCACAAACGCAGCGGCGGCGCCGAGGCCGAGCTGCCATGCGGCGTTGGCCCCGAAGACGTACCACGTTGGCCCCGCGCGGAACGCGGTGTGCGCGTCGCCGGCCACCACCTCCGTCACCGCCGCACCGTTGGGCGCCGGCAGCAGCTGCGGCGTGTGGAGGGGCACGAGGTGGCCTAGCCCTAGCTCCCCTTGGGCATTCCGGCTGAAGGTAAAGCACCGGCCCCCGGCCACGAAAGCGGAGTGCTCGCGCCCTAGGGCCACGGCGGTGATGGCCCACCCGTCGGGGCTGAGGACCGGCACGGGCACGGCCGTGGCTAGCCGCAGCGGCACGTACCCTAGCTGCCCCTGCCCGCTGAGGCCCAACGCGTACCGCTGCCCGTCCTCAGCCCGGAACGCGGAGTGGCTGTGCCCCAGCACGAACTCCCGCACGCGCGGCAGGTCCCCGGGGGCGAACGCGACCGGCGCCACCTGGTCCGCCGCAACCCCCACGCCGGACTCCCCGTAGAGCGCGCACCCTGCCATGTACGCGTCGCTGGCCGCGGCGCAGGCGCGGTGTTGTCGTGGCGCAAGGGCCGGGGGGCTGCCGAGGAGGGGGAGGACGGGGAGGGGTCGAGGGTGGACGGCGCAGCGGTGCGCGCAATGTGGATCCGCGCCCGGAACGGCCGCTGCCCGCAGTGGACGCGGACGTGGCTAGAGGCGGGGCTCGTGCTGGGGCTGTGGCTGCTGTGCGTGGGCGTCACGTGGGTCGTCGTGTTCGAGGTCATGCGGCACCTAGAGGCCGCGGTCGCCGCCGCGGAGTGGGTGGGCGTGGGCATGGCTGCGGTTGGGGGGCTGCTAGTGGCCGCGATCGGCGTGCGGGCGCTGCGGGACGACGAGCACCTCGAATGCCCCGTCTGCGGCCGGCCCATGTCCAAGTGGCGCTTCCTGGGGACGTACTTCCCCCGGCACACCGACCAGCCCCCGGGGAAGGGCCACACCAAGTGCCTGCAGTGCGCCCTCTGCCGCCGCCCCGTCGTGCGCGACGCGTGGGACGGGGCGCCGCCGGACCGGAAGTACCACCGTGAGTGCTGGGACGCGCAATGCGCGCGCGCGTGCTCCGAGCCCGAGTTTGGGCCCTAGTGGTGCAGCAGCGCGGGCGGGGTCACGGAGGCGGAGGCGGGGGCGCTGCTTGTCGCCACCATTGCGGGCTTCAGCCTCGACGCGATGCACGGCCTCCTAGCCCTGTACCCGCACCTGCGCCGCGCCCCGCTCCCGGGCGCCCTGACGGCCCCGCACTGCGCTGCGCAGGCGGGCAACCTCATGGCGCTGCAGAGCCTTCTCGCCAAGCCCGCAGGCCCCGTGGACGGGGCGGTGTTCCGGGAGGGCCCCCCAACCCACAACTTCCTGATCGGCGGCCTCCTGGAGGGCGAGGACGACCTCTACCTCTTCCAGCCCCCGCTGACCAAAAGTTCCAAATTACGAAGGGCCAGCCCATCATACACCGTGCACCCGCATCCCATAAGGTCAGGGGGTAAGGGCGCATGGGACAGGCCTTTGGGTTAGGACAGTTGCAGGGTTGGGAAGAAGAATTAAACAAAGGCGGCATAATGCGGGTGATCACCCCTGCTCAGGGCCCGGCGGCCGTGCAGCTGTGTTAGGGGGGGGGGGGGGGGCATGCATTCGAGCAGTAACCGGAGCTGGAGTTCCCTTCCATGCTACCAATACAGGCGGAGGGTATTGAAGAGGGAGGACATACATACACACCCCTAAAACATTTCCCCCCCCCTTTCCTCCTCCATTTTTTCCCCCATCCCCCATCCTGGCGACTGCAGGCCAAACGAGCAGGGGTGGCAGCCCTTGCCGTGGGTGAGCGTCCCGAGGTTAGTGCCGTGATTTTTTTCCCCTCCCTTTTTTTTGATACCCATCCCCCATCCTGGGGACTGCAGCCCACACAAGCAGGGGCAGCAGCCCTTGCTCTGGGTGAGTGGCCTGAGGTCGATGCTCGGAGGTGCAAGCTTGGGGAAGGGGAAAATGGAGTTGGTGGCGACGTGGTTGTAAATTATAGGCACCGACATGCGTGTATCGTTAGAAGCATTCAGCAGAAGACAGAAACCCGAAGCAATCAAGAGTGGACCCGAGTAAGGAAGCCGTTGGTGCGGCAATCAGCCATGATGGTAATGCATGCATGCGTGCATTAGCTTAAGTTGAGGGCATGTGGAGTTTGCGGCAACTTGCGGGGCATCCCACTTCTGAAAACTAGAGGATTCGGCGATCATGCCGGACATCCAACTGCCAGTGTCTCCTGCGTGGCAGGGCAAACATATAGCGGAGGGGAGGGGCTCACTGGGCAGGAGCGGCGACGACTGCACGGCGATATTGGCGGTGAACAATGCCAGAAGGGCAGGGGGGTAGGGGGCATGGTGGAGAGGAGACATCACAAGAGCGGGGGTAAGAGAATCGAAGCAGGGGATAGAGGGCGCTAAAATTACTCAACCTCCCCCCGTGTGTATACTCAAAATGTTCAGATCACATTGGTATTTTAGGAGTATTACGGTAGTACCTAGCCCATGGGGTGTTGCCCAATAAGCCAAGGGTTATCTTGCTACTAGAGGCCTTTGCTTCCCTTTCATCAAACCATCCAAGCTTCGAGCACCAGTGGTCTAGTCGCCTGGACGGTGTGACACATCACATTGCGGGGCGGCATATGCACATGTGCAGACCACAAAGCAATGTGGAGCACCTGTGGCAATTCTCACACGATCAGGTTGAGCACCTGGTACAGTGGCTGCTCAGTGTGGAGGCACCGATAACCGTCCCGGGTGTCCCATACCCCAGCTTGTTTGCAAGCAACCATGACTGGCGCAAAGGTGCACTCCATGTGCCCTCTTGCGCTGAGCAGTTGAGTGAAATGCCCTTTGCGCACGTGTGGCAAGTGGATTTGCTCCTATGCTTTGGCGGACCATATCCGGGAAGCTCACCCAATGGGGCCTCCGGCACCTTTGATTTCGGCAGAGGAACGGGCGTGGTCACAGGGTGGGCCGTACAGATCTTGTCCCTGTGCTTGTGCCGGAAACTACCGCCTCGTCACATGTGCCTGCCACCACGGATGGTGGCAGCAACAATAGTAGCAGCAGTAGTAGCAGCAGTAGTAGCAGTAGCAGTAGCAGTAGTAGCAACGGTAGCAGCAACACCTGCGGCACCTCAGGTTTGGAATTTGTGCCCTTAGATGTTGGTGCCGTATTGCCTCAGCAAGGAACCGAGCAATTTCCAAGGGTGCAGGGAAGAGAAACATGGCCCGGCCCTTTGGGGAATGGGAAGATGACCCAAAACCTGCGCCTGCAGCGAAACTGCGACCACTGTCTGAGGCCGCCGTCGACAGGGCAGCCGCTGAGCTCTAGGCGGCACAACACAGAGCACAGTGCGCAGCGTGGGCCACCTGTGTGCATTGCAAGTGCCAAGAAGGGATGTGTGTGCCGATTTGGCGACATCCTTTCTTAGCCTTAACCCTGGTTGGTACAGATGTGGTGATTCTCTGATGTGCATCATGGTTTGAAGCAAGCCGGCTTTAGGGAAGCAACCTTCCCCGTTCCTTGAACCACCAAAATTCTGAAATACTGTGGCGTCAAAATTACTACCTTTTCTCACTCCTTCCTATACCACGAACCCCACGTTGTACACCTCACCCCCACCTGAGGTTCCTGTACCCATTGCCGGAAATACTGAAGCCGATGGCACCCTATCCATTTGGTCAGGGGCGGTGCGTGAGTCAGGCTACCCGGGCTGCATACCCAACTGTTCGGAGGTGCCTGACCCCGCCCCCCCCCCCCCCCCTTCATACCCAAATTTCAGCCACCACAAAGCGAGGGTGCAGGCCGTGGGCTGGTCCCCCTTGGGGACCAGGAAACAGGGGAGCAGGCCTTTTGCTGCCCCCCCCCCCCCCAACAGAAATGGGGCCGAAAGCAGGCCCAGCACAGCCCCCCCCCCCCCCCAGCATGCCCTCGCACCCCCGCACCCTCACTGCAGGCCGTCACATGGTGATCAAGGTCCCTCCCCTCACGGACAGGGAGCGGACGCCGAACGATGGGTATGTTGGGATCTGGGACCCGCATGGTAACCCAGCAGGTGGTCCTCCTCTCCCAAACAAGTGAGCAGGTAGACCCAACCACCACTACCCCCCCCCCCCCCCCCCCAGCCTGCCCCCCGACGGGAGAGGTGCACGGAGTCGGCGCCCTCAGGGCCTAAAAAGTGGAGGCTGTGAAGGGCTCGCAGATTGACTGCTGTGGGTATCCCTTGAGCGGCCTGCCTAGGGAACCTCCAGGTGTGCGCGTGCCCCTCCAACTTCATCACAGACGCCTAGGCCAGCACAGCCCCGTGCACTCCAGTTCAGTTGTGGGCGACCCCTGGAGGCCAGACAGCCACCTGCCGACCCCTGCCCCCCCCTCCCCCTTCCAAACGGAGCGGACACTCGGGTGGTGTGCCCTCTGGGCCCCCCCGTTTACGCGGGCAGTAGCACCGCCACCCAGGCCCCGAGCCCGGGCAGGCTCCAGGGCAGGGCAGCGCTCAGCGCGCCCTGGAGCCCCTCTTCCTGCCGTCCCTCAGCGCCGTGGGCGGATGGTCCAGTCCACGACAACACCACCAGTGCCTAGAGCAGTCAGGAGGTGTGGACCCCCCCAGTCGAGCGCCCAGGGAGCGCGCCCCCGTGCCTCATGCAGTCGTGGGGCCGCTGGCAGCATGTCAATGACCGGGAGGCGGCGTGTCCAGTCCGAACACTCCCCCGGCGGGCTCAGCGTCAGGCTCCCATGGCCTCCCTGCCGGGGCCTGGAGCACCAGGCATCACACAACCCCCCACACGCCCCCCCCCCCCCCCGACGCGCCTCCACCACAAGCAGCCAGGGCCCGGTGGTGGCGGACCCTGGTTCACACCCGACGACCACACGAACAGCCGGGACGCCACTACAAGCGGCGACACGGACGGACCAAGCCGCAGCGGGGGAAACCAGAAACACTGGAGCGGCACCGGCGCCAGCGGGCAGGGCCAGGCGCGGCGCAGCCGTGTGACCCGTCATGCCCTGCGAGCGCCACCAGCATGCACGCCCCGCCCTCCTGCCCCGCGCGCGCCACACACACAGGCACGGCGGCATCTCCCTCCCGTGTGTGCCACCACGGGGTACGGGGGCGGTCAACAGTCCGGCAGGCCTTGGGACCGGACAACCGCGATTCGCCTAGCCCAGTCGTGTCGGCACAAAGGCGAGTGCTGACCATGGGCCAGGGCGTCCGGCACAGGCCTTGACCCAAACCAAACCAAACCAAACCCCCCCTTCATACCCCCTGGGAAAACCCCCACGGCACTCCCCCCGGTTTTTGCACCCGAACGGACCACCCCTCTTGGGCGTGTTTGACGCCCGAGTACAACCCTATAGGGCAGTCAATATGACATGGGTCTAGTGACGAGTACGATGGTGCTGATGAGGACTATGGGTTCCTCTCATACGTCCAACTTTGACTGCCCACAACACATTTTAGTGGCAGTGTCATTCTACACCGGGCCAAGGGGCAATGTATGGATATTGTTGTCCATATAGGGGAGAACTTCATTGCACATGCAGCAGCCACATTAGGCCCCCCCCCCCCCCCATGCTTCGGGGATCCTGCCACAACATGGGTTGTACGCTTGTGCACACACGTTGCACATTACTACTGCATGCACACATATACAAACCACGAGCTGTAGCCATGGGTTCCACTTCAAAAGGTGAGGAGACTGTTCTATCCTACCGACGTGTGTCGGTTCCTCGGCAAAAAACGCATAATCTCAGTGTGGTGCTTGTTCTGCACCCTCTTGTACAATGCCGCCATTTTCATATTTTTGATCTCATGCTTTGGAGGATGCGACAGTTGGCACACGCTTCACCGATTCGGTGAAATCACCTCGAAGAGGATTGTGGGATCAATCGCAGCCACGAATGCTATATGCCCCCTTGGTTTGGGGGGTACTTGGTTGCCATATCCCAAGGGCATCCCGGGCTTTTCGTTATCAGTCCTAACGATTTTGTGAAAGAAAAGAATCGACCAACCCACAATCACCCAAAGCTGTGTACCCCGTTGTTGGGACAGGCCTGTCTCGTGTCCCCAAGGGGTTACACTATGCATTGATAGTGGCAGGCCAGGGGGCTACACAAGGCGTGGATGATGGCTATTTCTGCCCAGGCCAAGGGGTCATGTTCATTGGACTGAAGACATCTTTCACCAAAAAAAAAAAAAGCGAGCGATTCTTTAAACAGATAATGATGTGCAACCCTTCTTTTGCATAAAACCCAAGCCAACAAAAAAAGTGGTGGTTGCAAAACCCCTCATGGCGTCGTCTTCCATAGAAACCCCAGGGCTACGTAACCCTTCCCCTCTTTGGGCCTCCATGGCACAGAGCAATCCAAAAGCCTGGTTCCCAGGAAGGAATCAATTTTGGGGACAAAGCTGTCGCGAAAAAAGCATTCTTTTTCCTCAAAAGCACGGGGGGTCCGGCTCTCCAAGTCCAAGGACACAGCCCCGTCCCCCAGCCCCCCCCCCCCCCCCACCACCCCAAAGGGGCCGTCGGCCCGCAGTTAATTGTCAAGGGTTCCACGCTCAGGTAGGCTTCAGCCTAACATAATTGTAGGCGCCAGAAGGCAAAAGGTTGTCCATGGTAGCCTACTACAAGGATGTTCAAAATGCATGCATTTGCATGACTTGTACCTAAGATGACCCTGCGGTTGCTCAACAAGGGTTAAGATGCTTTTTGGGTTGGGGTCAGGGTTGGTGTGACGGGTTGGGGTACTGTGAGGTGGTAAGGGTCAAGGGTAACAAACCACTTGTGGGATATCAAAATGATCAGCGTGTTGAGCTGGTTATTTTGATACACATATGTCCCGCCGCCTGCCCCTCCTCCAGGTGGAGCCCCCTCCTCCCCCCTATGGGGCCTTCGGCCTGCAGACAGTTGTGGGGGGAGTCCAAGTCCAAACCCCAGGAGCCCCCCCCCCCCTCCCCCCTCCCCGTGCTCAAAAGATCTTTTTTTGCCTCTAGTAAAACGTCCTATTTTTTTTTGCAAGGTACCAAAACCTATAGTGAAAACGAGAAGCATTTACCGCCCAGCGAGACCTATTAGAAAAAGTTATTTTTTACCAGGTATTAGACCCAGGTAGAAGAAGTACAAACCTAGCAAGAACATATCGTCTTAGTAAAACTGCAGCCTAGTAACAAAATGTTTTGTTAGGTGTTACAAGAAACCTTGAGACCTTGTCCGTTCCGAGCAGTGCTGGGTGGGGGGGGAGCGGGAGGCTGGTGTGGCTGTGTGCAGTTTTATTACATCTGGTGTGCAGCAAGTCTAGGCTTCCCCCCGTACCGTCACGTAGCATCTCAACACCGTTCCCCCAATGGCCCATTCGTATCCCAAGGGGAGTCCACAAGGGACTGAACGTTTCTCTGTTTTTTATGACATGCATGTGCAGCTTCGTTTGGAAGTTGGTAGCCGGGACGGCAACTGGCAGCCGTTTGTTCATTTTGGGTGGGCGCTTCTTAGTGCGTCTGCCAGTTTTGAAAATGAGCATGAGGCTTAGAAGAAGGTGTGGTCAGTGAAGGGGTTGTCCATGGACCTATGGACAATTTATGCGGCACGATGGCATTCGGCTCTTTCCGATCCACCTTTGTTTTTGTAAGCAGAAGTGCTCATCGAGATCTCTCAGTGAATCTCATCACGGACAAATGGGAAACACTTGCCGATGGGTTTCTGTCAATGGACAGATTGTTTTAGACAGATAATCATTAGACACACTTGTATTGTGGAACACGTCTCTTTAACTTTTCAAAGTCCTGCAGTCGCGTGGAAATCAATGGTTCCGCACTAGTTACAAGGGACATGCTCCACTGTCCATCAGGTGCGATTGTGGCATGGTTGCCCTTGGATGGACTTTCGACCATTCAACTGACTGTGCCCAGTCTTCATCTACACCAACGCCGGATAAAAAATTACTCATAGACCTTTCTGGTTTAGCCCTAAATGCCTGCGGTTTCAGTTTGTCATCCCAGACAACCACAGCTTCCTGCATGATTCAAGTGGGAGCCACGTAAGGAATGTGCAGTCTCGGTGACAATCCTAGAACGGTCTACACCGCACAGGCTGCCCAAGTATTTCTGAAACACTGTGATTTGGAGCTATCACTGACACACTTCGTCGCACTGCTGCCCACCATCATTGGGTCCAGTGGGACAAACACAACCCGCCCACGGGGCTGTGCAATTGTGATGAGTTGGGCCTACAGCACGTTCGATCGTTTTACAGCGCGTTTTGCTGAATGACCGTGCAGATGAGGACCGCGTCTCATTCCAAGGGCAGAGGCACAACCACCGTGTCTGTGAGTACGCCGAGCGGTAGCGTCGTCAGAAATGACAGCGACGTGGCCGGTGATGCTTTGAAAGGGCTGGAGGCCGAGTTGGAGGAGCTCGCGTCGTCCTGGAAGAATGGCGCGCGGTTTCTGTGGCCAAGTACACTATGACCAAAGGTGTGTGTCTGCCTGCTTCATCGAGCTTTGCGCCAGGAATCTGGCGGTCGATTGCATTGTGAGCCTCGCCCTCATCCATTCTGGACTCAAGAGGAGTCGGTGGTACAAGGGGCGAGAGGCCAATGGGCGCCGCCACTTACAGACAACCAAATGCCACGGCTTCATGCCCCCCCCCCCCCCTCGGACTGAGCCCTGAAGGCAGAGGGAGGGGGTCCAGAACAGAGCCACGGACACCCCCCATCCCCCGCAAACTGTTTTCCCTTGTCCCATTTCAGTACCAAATATTACCCGTTCCCTTTTGCTTTCCTTTGCCGGGTCTCCTCGCCCACTTCAGTTGACTGGGGCAGTGCAAATTCCTCTGAGCCCTGAACGCAAGTGTTAGGGCGGGGGGGGGGGGGGGGGGGCTGCGTCCCCATCCCGCCTTTTGAAGGTCCCGGTGCTCTTTCAGGCGGCATACAATACGCCAGACCGGCTCCAGACAGTTTCTTGGCAAAGCCCAAACACTGTGCCCAATGCCCCAGTGTGCAGTTTTGTGAGAGGTGTTGTGAGACGGGGCGGCTTAGATTCGTAGGCGTCTTACATGCGTCTTCGATTTTCTAAGACGCCCTTACAACAGTTATTGTTTTGTAGGAAGCCGGGGGGTCCTTCAGGTGCTAGATTTTAATTTTGTTAAGGACCGCCCTTAAAGACCGCCCCAACCACCAACTGCCGCCAACCGCCAATTTCCACCAACCACCAACCGCCAATCGCCACCAACCAATGGTTGAACATGTGGAGTGCTCGCGGGTTTTTTTTTTTTGGGAAAAATGTGTATTTTTTCCTTGCGTTAAGGACCCCCCCCCTGGTGGGGAGGAGGTGAACGAAGAAAGGGGCAAGGACCGCTTCGCAAGCCCCTCTACCACAGTCCCCCGCACGCCTTACCCCCCCCCCCCCTCTTGTCCGTGGCATGTCCGTTGTATCGTCAACGCGTCGGTCTGTGGGGCAGGCAATGCCCTTGACCACGGGCTCGTCTAATGTCACACCCTCTGCAGCTGCTCTCCCGAGCTTCAGCAACCCGCAGAGCCTCTACGACGAGCTGCGGCCACGGCGCGGGCTGGGGCTGGCGCCAGTGCTGCTGCTGCGTAGCTCATGGTTTGAGGCGCGCGCAGCCAAGGCCCGTGCTTGCACTACGGCGGAGGACCGAGCACGGCTTGCCCTGCCGCGGCGGCAGGAGCTCCTGGAGACGGAGCCGGAGGCGTTCTTCAGCGCCGATGAAGTGCAGGCGCTGGGTGTGTACCAGCCTCCATTTTTAAGCGGCACCACACAAGTGCCGGTGGTAAGTGTGTCGTACTGCTGGGAGACGCCCGACCACCCTGACCCCCGCGCCGAGACCATGATCTGCGTGGCCGACACCATCCAACGCTGGCGGGAAAGGCATAGCAGTTGGGACGATCCGCCCGAGGAGGTGGCCATCTTCTTCGATTGGGTGTCCATCTGCCAAAAGGGGCCGGACGGCACACGGACACGGCCGGAGCTCGCGGCCTTCAAGCAGGCGCTCGGGCGCATGCAACTCTGGTACGCCCACCAGTCGACGGTGGTGCTACTGATGACGCAGCAGAACGAGGGCTCAACGGCGCCGCCCTATGAGGCCCGAGGCTGGCCCAACTTTGAGCGTGCGTGCGCGATGCTGGGCAAGCCTGCGTTCGTCTCTGCACAGTGGCTGCCCATCATCGACGTGAGCGTCCCGGACCTGGAGTGCCCACGTCTTGCGCCCGTCACGCCCGAGATGATGCGGGCGTTGCTCGCCGACAAGAAGTTCACCAACGGCGCTGATCGGGAAGTGGTACTGAAGTTGTACACGGACACGGCGCGAGCGGTCATCGGCGGCGCCGAGAAACTTTTTTTCACCGGTCTGGGTCTTGATGACACTCAGCTCCGTGTGTTATGCGATGGCTGCCGCTGTGCACGTCGCTCACCAATCTGTATCTCGGTGAGAATGCCATAACCGATGAAGGGCTCACGACCCTCACGGGGGCTGTGGCGCAGCGGGAGGTAATGCCCAATCTGAAAGGGCTTTACCTCCACAAGAATCGCTTCACTGCGGAGGGCGCCGGTAAATTGATTCGTGCCCTTGAAAGCGGTGCACTTCCGGCGTTAAATGAGCTTACCCTGCTGGTGAAGGGCTTGAGCACCACCCGTGAGGGCCTAACGGTGCGTTAGTAGGCCACCCCCTTTCGGGGTGCCATTTCTTATGCCAAACGTCATGACGTCCGTTTCCGCAGATGATCCGCTTCATCGGCGATGTGTTGCCTCATTCTCTGAACGAAAATGTTGTGGTAATGGGGGGACTGGGCGACCCGACAATTGCTTTAGGCGAGGGGGGGGGGTGGCACGGACGCCTGCCAAAGGAGAGGGGGGAGGGGGTTTCAGAATTATTTTGTGTGAGAAACGGATGTTGTCGCTGAAGGCGCAAGAACACAAATTTTGGCCCGAAAAAGTGTTTTCCACCAAACACCCCACCCCCCAACATATGTGTCGTCAGAATGATCAGCGCGACGTGGGGATCATTTTGAGCCAGAGATGTATTGCTCGCCTTCCCCCTCCCCCCCCCCGGCACGGCAGGTAGGGCACCCCTGCCCTGAAGCCCCCCTCCCGGCACGGCGGCCAAGGAGCGGGGGGGAGGGGATGGGCACATGGGCCATCCATGCCATCCCCCCCCCCCTCCAAAAGGCGATCTTCCTCCCGCGCTGCACTGTGTTGCCGGCCGTCCTGCGGTTCATGTGTCCCTTTGCAAAGGGCGCCCCTGGGCCTTTCTGGGCCTGGGACCGCAATGTACATAACATGCGGTGGACCAGCGCGGACCCCGCGCACCGCTGCCCCGTCCGTGGCCTGGGCCGCAGGGCCCCCGGGCAATGGCGGTCCGTCCGCCCGTGCCTTGGGCACGTTGCACGACGGCCCGAACGGTCCCCATGCGTCGGGGGTTTGGAGGTGCGGGGGATGATACACCCCCGAGGCCACGCCTCTTCTTTTGTGTTTGTCTTGCATGTCCAACGCGGTCTATCTGCCCTTGCCCTTCGCTGTAATGTTGTGTAAACCGTGACCTTGTGGGCCACCAACAGCCCCCCCCCCCCCCGAACGACCTGAGAATTGCTCTGTGGAGGGGGGGGCGGACGCCCGCCGAAGGAGCGGGGGGGGGGGGATGGGCTTCCGTGCCGGGCCCTTTGTTTTGTGTGTGAGAACGGGTGTTGGCGCCGGAACACAACTTTTGGCCCGAATTTTTTTCCACCAGACACCTCCCGCCCCATCCCACACATGTGTTGTCAAAATGATTTTGAGCCATATGCCCCCCCCCCCCCCCTCTCCTGGCACTGCAGGTAGGGCACCCCAGCCCCCGAAACTCCCACCTCCCGGCACAGCGGCCAAGGAGAAGGAGGGGGCTCCGCCCCCCCCCAGGCACAGCAATTTGCTTCCCGCCCCCGCCCCCACGTACCCGCCTGGTCCCATGTGGACTGGTTTGCTGGGCAATGGCCCCACAACAGAGACGCCACCTGGCCCCCACTATGGGAATGCCGTTCACGCGGTGCACACACAGTGCAAAGCTTTGTATATGCTGCCAATCGGGTGGCCACGTCCCTCTGGTGATATATCTGAGTGGGGCACTTGCCACTACAACATGTGTACATGTTGCATGCCACCACATATAGTTTTGCTTTGAATGACTAATTCCATTGGTCATCAGTACCCCCCCCCCCCCTTGTCATAGCTACGCCTTTGTCCAAGCTACAGCGGGCGTAGGGACCATATTGATTGATTTGGTACGTAATTTGATTCGTTACCAAACGTAGTGCGGCCCCATAAGACATGGGTTTGGTCACGAATTTGCCAGTTACATAGGGTCATGGCCACATTTGTTGTGAGTGTTTGCCGACTGGAACCCACGCAGCTCTGATTTTGCGGATATTCGTGCATTCGTGCCAAGGAGACCGGGGGGGGGGGGGGTTGCAGCGTTTCCTCTTACCAGTGAATTCCATATGTAGTTAGCAGTAACATCCGGGAGCTGTCGCTTAGCGGTGGTTACGGCGTTCCGCTGCATTGTTTCTGCCTTTGTCTGCCCAGTGGACTGCCCACGGGCATCTTGGTGTCTCACTCTTGTGACAGAAATGTACCTCTGGTCTTTATAGGCCACTGACGAGCCCCTTTTCTTTCTGCGCTTTGTACTGCCTGCCCCCTGTGCACACGTGCAATAGCCCAGCGTTCATTCGGGGGGGGGGTAGGGCAAATGGGCTTGTGTGCCATGCCGCCCCCCCAAAAGCGATTTTCCTCCCGCCATGCTCTGCATGCTTGATACCCCCGTTGACAGCCCTGCCCCCTGGTAGCGCCAGAGGGAGCGAGCACCCGCATGATGCCTCATGTATTTCGCCTTTTTCTTCTATCGGCAACCGTCCCAGGCATGACTGTTGTAAGACGGGGCCTCTTAGAGAATCTAAGACGCATGTCAGACGCCTACGAATCTAAGATTCCCTGTCTTACAACACCTCTCTCCCCAGTCCTGACCCTCCACTAACTTGGGTGTGTGGGTGTATTGGGCTAGCCCTATCCCTGAGGGCATTCAGGACTTGCACATATGGGACTTGTGTTACTACATAAAATAGGAAATCACAGGCACCAGAGAAACATTTTAGCTCAGTCAACTGTAATTCAGGTTGCCGTTGTGTGGTTCAATCATCCCCTCCCCTCATGGGGGGGGGGGGGGGGGGGGGCTTCACTTCGTGATGACAACAGGGGGGAGAGTTCAAGGGGGCCCGGGGGGGGGGGGGGCACATCAGATACGCCGCAGGTCGAAGAGGTACCTGCTCTGTTTGCAGTCCGGCAGCAGGATGCAGGCACAGTTAACCGTTTTTTGGCTGCAATGGGTCATGAACCTCGCAGCTTGAAGAGAGCGCATGGCCTTTGGTAGCAGGGGGCAGAGTACGGATTTGAATGGAGGCCTCCAATAATCCTCGGGCCCCCAAAGCCCAGTGGTGGCACAACAGCTTTGCTGGCCCCTATTCAACAGTTTCCCCCTTTTCAGGGCCTTCCAGTCCCACAAGCACTGGGTCTCCTCCCTCGTTTGCCTACGGTTGTGTCTTATGCTGAAGGCTGGTTCACAGGTACGCCAAGGAAGGCTAAAGGACTACTGCCTGACTTGTGGCCATGCAGTTGATTGCGTTGCAGCCCATTGTTTGACCGAGATACATCTTGGGGTATACCCACATTTCTTGTGCTAAGCAAGCTGGCACCGCGTCTCATGCGGTTGCACTGATGACTCTCCTCCACAAGTGCGTATGCATGTTCCCCGAGATTTGCGAATGAATGTTATGACAGAGTGGACAGCGGGTATCCGCACTTCTTTTTCATTGTCCACTATGTTTCTCCCTCCTCCTCAATGTGGTGTGCAGCACGGTAGTGAGGCCGGTGGCATGGGGTATGGTGCTGTGGTGTGACATGTTGGCTGGTGGCATGGTGGCATGTGATGCGCGGTGCAGCAGTGTGTGATGTGCTATCAGTGTTCAGCATGGCAGAACGTAGCAATTGCCCTCTCACCAAACTGTGTGCCTTTGAAAGAGAATTACTGGCATTTGATGGCGGTGCATATAGTGTACACACAGTGCGCAGTGTATGAAGACAACCAGCCGAACCTCAGTTTTGCCCAGTTTTTTCCACACAAGTCACCATCTCTTTTGAGCAGAAAATGAGTCTTGGGATGGCGAAAATTGGCTTGCGCCCGGGGGGGGTCACGGCTGTCGCCTGAAGGAGGGGGGGGGGGGGGGTTTGGGAAATGGACACCTGTGACAGGACCTATGTATGGTCCTCATTGTCAGCCTTTTTTTTGTTTTTTTAGTCTGCTATACACTCTCTGATTCTTGATTTTAGCCAGATCCTGACTTAGCTTAGTTGGTAGTAGGCCTAGGCTCTGATTCCAGAGTCCTAGCTTCAAACCCAGTTTCATGTAATGTTTTTTTCCCTTCGCTTTTTTCGTCTTTTTTATGTCTTCATGTTTGCATGTTTGCATGTGCATGCCCCCCCCAAGACAGTTTTCTACAGGTCCCCCCATCAGGGGGGACCCTTTGTGTCAGTCACAGGCACACATACCCCTTAAACCCCCCCCCCCTGCTCTCGACCCCTTCCCCGAAGCAACCAGCCCCTGACAAGGAAACAAACAAAAGTCAGTTAAACACAGGGGGCCACTGACAGCACCACTTTGCAAATTTTATTTTTTCTTTTTTGGCGAACCATCCTTTCTGAGTTAAACAGGTGCTGTCTGATGGCTGGGTGCCTGGGCAGGCAGGTTGCATCCCCCCCCCCCCCCCGTGCTATGGGATGCAACCGGAATAGACCGGACATAAATACCACCACCGTTGGGGGTAGGGGGGGGGGGACTGGGGGACTGTGTATACCGGTTGTCACTGCCCCGTCACGGCGGGCCAGAAGGGGGGGGGGGGGGTTTGGGAAATGGACATCCGTGACCCCCCGTGGGCGCAAGCCAATTTTCCCCCACCCCTTATCCTATTGATGACATGCATTTCATGGGCATTTGTGCAAAATTGGTCTATGAAGGGTCTTTGATCACAGCCGAGGTGTTTGGCCCACACAGTTCCAGCTCTTTTTCAACCATGGAATTTTTACGAAGCTTTTGGCCCCACATTTGTCATTCATGATTATTAGTCCATCCTGGGACGGTGATGTTGTGTACATGGATGTGTGCCTCATGTGTCTGCGGAGAGGCAAGCATGCAGCACCAGGTGAGTCTATTTCAACAGCAACTCTGGTCTGAGAAGATGGGTATTTGGTGCTACTGTGTGTCGTGGAAGTTGGAGGTTGCCTGGGCCACTAGTGTGGTATGATTGTTAGAAAGGAGTAGACACCTGCCTGCGTTGTGATGAGCGGGACACACCACACTCATTGAAGCTCTTGCCGCCGGAGGACTTGGCACGAATGAATATTCTGCAAGGACATTGCTGCTTTTGTTGTCTGTTGGTCCAGACACTGAAGGATTTGTAATTCCTGGTCCTTGGTCTGGTTGGGGGCCAACCTATTTTTGCTTGGCCCGGAGTTGACCGGAGGGTCTGCCACAATACATTGTGCCCTTAAACATAATTTCCACCAGCACCACTCTTTGTAAAAGGGCTCTGATGTAGACTGCTGGTCAACTGTGCACAGCCGTGCGTCGCCTTCACATCCATCGGTGCGCAACCGTGCATAGCCGAAGAAAATAGCCGTGCGCAAGCGTACATGCACAGCTGTGACCTCGTTTCTAGGAGGGATTTGAACAGAGGGCTCCATTAACCCTCAGCCCCCCAAGCCCAGTGGTGGCACAACAGCTTTGCTGGCCCCTATTCAACAGTTTCCCCCTTTTCAGGGCCTTCCAGTCCCACAAGAACAGTGTCTCCTCCCTCGTTTGCCTATGGTTGTGTCTTATGCCGAAGGCTTCTTCAAAGGTTAGTGGCCTAAGGGACTGGCCTGGAAGGCTAAAGGACTACTGCCTGACTTGTGGCCATGCAGTTGATTGCGTTGCAGCCCATTGTTTGACCGAGATACATCTTGGGGTATACCCACATTTCTTGTGCTAAGCAAGCTGGCACCACGTCTCATGCGGTTGCACTGATGACTCTCCTCCACAAGTGCGTATGCATGTTCCCCGAGATTTGCGAATGAATGTTATGACAGAGTGGACAGCGGGTATCCGCACTTCTTTTTCATTGTCCACTATGTTTCTCCCTCCTCCTCAATGTGGTGTGCAGCACGGTAGTGAGGCCGGTGGCATGGGGTATGGTGCTGTGGTGTGACATGTTGGCATGGTGGCATGGTGGCATGTGATGCGCGGTGCAGCAGTGTGTGATGTGCTATCAATGTTCAGCATGGCAGAACGTAGCAATTGCCCTCTCACCGAACTGTGTGCCTTTGAAAGAGAATTACTGGCATTTGATGGCGGTGCATATAGTGTACACGCAGTGCGCAGTGTATGAAGACAACCAGTCGAACCTCAGTTTTGCCCAGTTTTTTCCACACAAGTCACCATCTCTTTTGAGCAGAAAATGAGTCTTATCCTATTGATGACATGCATTTCATGGGCATTTGTGCAAGATTGGTCTATGAAGGGTCTTTGATCACAGCCGAGGTGTTTGGCCCACACAGTTCCAGCTCTTTTTCAACCATGGAATTTTTACGAAGCGTTTGGCCCCACATTTGTCATTCATGATTATTAGTCCATCCTGGGACGGTGATGTTGTGTACATGGATGTGCACCAGCAAGCGGGATGGTTTGTGGGTGAGCTCGCCTGACTCTGTTACATTCTCTCTCATGAAACGTACCTTTCTGTGCGTGCTGATTATCCGCTGGTCTGAATGAAGCGGCTGTGTTACCCCACGAGGGGTTTCACGCCATTGCCGAAGGGATGGCAAAACCACGAGCGCTATTTGTGTCTATTGAGTGAGTCCAAGCGTTGTGAACGCTCACTTTTGCCCCGTCTGCGTGTACCCCATGCGTGTGCCTGCCCGAATTTATTTTCCTCTTTGGTGCAGCACCTCCAAGCCAGCCTACACCCCCTAATCCCAGGTCTCCACTTGTTTTCAGTTTTATAACCCGCGCCCAATATACACCGCCGCCTACACACATGTGCCCAGCGCACGCTTATGCGCTATGAATCCTGTTTGCAGATGTTTTGGGAGCTCAGTCAGTCGGCTAATACAGTGCCGCTCTCAGGTCATTCGCCGCCGAAGGGCAATGAGTCCTTTGCTAGGAATGAATTCTTTTCGGAAGGAGAGAGCTGAGTGGAGTCTGGTGACAGGTTGGGTGTAGATATGGCGCAGGCCTCATGGTCTATTGCTCCTTAAAATGATTTCCCTCCTGGGTGGAGTCTGGTAATGTCATCGTACACCCGACAACGCGTACCTTAGTGCCGGCACAGTCGCAGATAGCAATCACGCACACCAGTGACACTGTGGATATTTGGATTGAATTTCTGTTTGCGTTTTTGAGGCGGGCTGCTGATAATTTTATGCCAATTGGTCTTTGTTGGTCATAGTTATGCCATGTCATTGGCAATGTGTGGACTCTTTCCTACTTTTCACTCAGCAGTAGCTGTCATCCACTATTGTGATTATTTCCGCTGATTGTGCTTGAAGGGCTTGCTTTGCACGTTGCATTTTGGAGAGGAATCAGCATGCATCGCTGGCAAAACTGTCAACCCGGGAATTCAACCCAGGTTCGTCAAATGGGGACCCAGCCAATGTGACGGAAGTTGGGCATTGACCACCAAATGGCGTACCTGCCGCGACCACGAATGGTAATTGATGTCCAAATGGAATCACCCGTTGCTTCAACCCCACAATCATCGCTACCCACAGATTCTTAGATATGATCTTCAGGGGTTCCCCCATTAGCCTGTTAATCGTGAGGTTCACGCTCCTACAGAGCTTTTTCTATACCTTTACTTGCTTCTCGCGTGGAAAGAGACCATGGTGACAACATTCAGTGTATCCTTGCGTCCCCCTTATACCCCACAACCATATTGTCTCCAAGAAGTAGCCTCAATGTTCTCCTCAATCCCGAGAGGTAGACTGCCAATTGCTTTGCGCTCTCTTGTGCATCCGCCATCATATTTTTGTCTCCTAGAATTCACACTGCTCGCCAAGGTATCACTGTCACAGTCAAATGACAGACCGCAAAAGTATCTCTCTCTAAAAGTGCCGCCAATCCCAAGATCCATCGCATCCTGGCACACCACACTCCACAGGGTCTTGTTGGCCACGTGCAGTGTGTACCAGGGGGGGGGGGGCGACTCCGCGGGTCCGAGGACGCCAACTACCCCTGCCCCCCCCCCCCCCCTAGGGGCCTCCGGCCAACAGTTAGTTGCCAAAGGTGCCGCCCTTAGGAGCCCATGGGCGCCGAAGGCACCCAACACTCCACGGGCACCAAAGCCGCCCAAAGCAAAATTTTGTCCACTTTGCACCCCAGCACTATCCTTAAACCTTAGTTTATGGATATAAACTATAGTTTAGGAACCCGACTGTGTTGCATAGTGTGTTCTTTGCACTGATGGTTGGGTCCGATGCAAATGGGGGTGCAGGACAAGGGGGGGCCAATCCCGCAACGAGCGCATCCTCAGCAGAGGTGGTCCAGGATCAGAAAGCCGCGGACATGATCACTGAGGCGGTGGACCAAGTGCGATCCGAATGGAAGAAGTGGACGGCAGGGCCGTACAGGGTGTTGCTGCAGAGCGAGGCGTACAAGATGAACGTGGCGGAATGGGAAATCAGCATGCATGAGTGGCTGGCAGTGGAGGACGTGTCGGATGAAATGCTACAGCAGTTCATGGACGCAGTCGGAGGCGACTTCACCGATAAGGCGGACTTGATCAGAGCGATGGGGGTGTACCACGGCCGCAAGTACATGCGGCCAGATTTCCAGGCGGGAGTGTTCGTAAAGGATGCTTATGCCATTGTGGAGGCAGACAAGACGCCGGACAAACAGCGGATAGCCGAGGTGAAGGCGAAGTTGGCCAGCGCAACACTCGAGATGGAAAAAGCCAAGGCACGGGCGGCACCGGGCGCTCACCGACGAGGAAATAGCGAAGATGCTGAGCAGGGCGCTACGGTATCAGTGGATGACCACGCTGGCGTCCGCGGTGACTGAGCTGCAGACCAGGCCTCTGAATGCGGAGAATTGGCGTGAGGACAAGTTCGTGCTGGCGGTGTGGAACGTGCTGCATTAAGAGATCCTGGCAAAACAAAATGGCAGAGCGACGGTCCAACAGCAAAGTGCGCAGACGCCGCAAACACCAAAACAACAGACGGGCACCAATGGCGAGGGACGACCTGCCAAACCAGGTAGGTGTTTCCGCTGTGGCGAGGACGGGCACTGGGCTGCGGACTGCGGTAAGAAGGGGTCCACTGGAGGTTTCCAGCAGGTCGGCGACACCAGGCTCTGGGTATCGGCCAAGGGAGTTGCGTACGACACCAGCAAACCGCCCCCCACGCCGTGCATAAAATGTGGCCTCATGCACTGGTCCAAGGACCCCTGCCCGACTGGGGAGGGTCAGTGAAGGAGCAGCGGGGGCCCGGAGGTCCCCACTGGGGCCCCCACAGTCCGCGATGCATCGGAGGCGTTACAACATATCCGGATGCTCACACACACCGACTCGGGGTCGAGCACGGGAGCGACAACCATCCGGGTCGTGGAACCCGGGTCGGTGGACACGTACACCAGTGCACTTCGACAGGCATTACTGGCCAGCTCGCCCGACGAGCTCTTGGTGGACGCCGTGGAGAGGAGACTCAATGTCCTGGCGGCCAAGGGAAAGAGCGGGTCCAACGCGAACGGACTCATCTCGGGGGTGCGACTACTGGAGAATTTGCACATCATCAAAGCGATGGTTACCGAAGTCCACTGGATGCAAGCCTGGGCGATTGGTAAGGGATGGGCGCGCAGGGCGCAACCCAAGCCAGTCACCACATGGGACCACATCGAGGCGATCACCACCAGCCGGGGCCACTGGGCCTGGGGACGGCTGGTTTTCCTGGCCATCCGCAGCATCGTGTACCTCTGGAGAGTGGGCGACGCGGCCAGCGTCACGTGGGAGTGGATATCAGTACCAGGGTTCGTCACTTTCTGGGACGAGAAGCGCAACAAGAAGGTCACCACATACGCCCTCTCACCCTTCCTCGAGGCATGGAGGGCGTACCTCTGGAAACACAGACCTGGACACGTACAACTCCGACAGCCGCTGGTCCCAGGGGGAAGATCAATACTACAAACGGTGCTCCAGCAAGTCGTGCAACATAGAGACCTTGCGAAAGCCGCCTGGCCTCAAAAAGCTGGGGGCCGTATCCTGGGGACACCAAGGCGGAAGGTTACGGGGTCTGCAAGTCTGGGGTCGCTGGTGGTCACAGGCCCAGCCCAAACATTACTAGAAGACACCACCAGGATGGACATTACCAGCAGAAATCCATGTGCCCTGGCCGGTGGGAGACAGCGGATGGTTGGCCAGAGATGTGGAGGGGCGGCTGGTCAAGCCCAAGTCCCTCTGGCCCACGGATGCGTGGTTACGAGTGCCGAAGATCCCAGCGGCCATGTTCACCAGGGGCGATAGGGACGACCGTGAACCGCCAGGGGAAGATTCGGACACATGTAGTGCCTGCACGTCCGATGAGGAGCCAGAAGCAGAAGACGAGGAGACACCAACGACAGAGCCGGTGGAGTTGCTGGAGAAATTCGACACTGTCGCGCAGGCAAAGGGAGAGCCGCAGATCCCGATTGGTATGGATGCTGAGGATGGGGACACCGGGGTGGAGCCAACTTCTGACGGCCCTGCTCCTGCGGCAAGCAACAGTGGGCCTGCTGAGGAACATGTGATACACGTTGTGGTGGATGACTCAGATGATGCTAGTGACCCAATTAACGACCTGGGGACGAGCGCGGCAGCACCAGCAGCGGCGAACGACATGGATGTTGGACGCAAGCGACAACGTGAGGACGACGATCTGCCTGACAGCGCCAAGCGGGTGTGCACAGGGGAGCGCGAAGTCAGGGGCGATCAGCCTGTGCGGGAACCCGAATCCGACACAGCCCCACACTTTGGGTATGTGGTCACAGCGGCTCGGCGCGGTCCACAGTACCAGCTGTGGAGACCTGTGCAGGTGCACCACACTGGCTCACATGAAGTGCCCGGAATGCGGGGACCTGGTGACGGATCACTGGATACAGGCCTCCAAGAAGGTGGCGGAGACGATCCGGGTGAAGGATCAGACGGTGAAGGACCCGCTGAGGGATTACATGATGACTACTATGTGCCGATGGAACGAGGAGGCGGGGCCAGTCAACCGTCACCTGGGAGCGGTCATGCATGAACTGGCCACCAATGTGGAGCCGGCCACGGACATCTCGCCGCCGGACATCAGCCCATCTTCGTCGCGGAGGCATGGGTCTAAGCCGGTGGTACCAGTGGAGGTGGCCGAGAACGGTCTGGGGGACACAGGAGCTATTGACATACCGGACAGTGTTTGGGATGCCATGGCTCCAGCTAATTTCCTGTGGGCGTCTGACGGCACCCCCCCCCCCCCGAGCCATTTTCGTCGGACGTGCCATTAGTTGCACTAGTTCACACACTGTTGGGGCAGCAGCTTGTTGCAGTTTCCGCGTCGCAAAAGCCGCCGAATGCACGGGCGTATGTCCAGCACAAGAATGAGCACAAGTGCTCCTTGATCCTGCCAATGCTGGACTTGAATGCCCGATGCGTGGACCCCCTGCCGTTTCAGTTGCCCACGTTGGATGGGCTGGCGCACCTGCTGCAGCTGTGCGCACTGCGAGGGGAGCAATTGTTTTACTGCACCCTCGATATAAGCAACCATTTCTGGAGCTGCCGACTGCCCCCAGCGCAGAGGGACAGCATCAGGGTGGGGGTGGGGGGGCGGGTGTACGCACTGCAGTCCCTGCCTGTTGGTTGGAAGCACAGCCCCTCCATGGCGCAAGCCATTTTGGCAGCCTTTCTTGTAGAGTATTTCCCAGGGTCGGTGGTGGTGATCCAATATGCAGACGATGTGTTGGTGGCAGGCAGGCACTCCGGCTCGGTCCAGCAACAGGCACTGCGCACGAAGGAGGACCTCGAAAGGGCCGGTTGGGTGGTCAGCCCTAAGTCCTCCCCGGACCCTAGCAATGGTGTGAAGTGGATGGGCAAGGTGGTCGGGGGGGACTAGGGCGGAGTGCACAATGCCCCAGCACTGCAGGCACACCTCATCTGCTGTTGGCTTCGACTAGCCACCAGCGGGTATACGGAAAAAGCGCTGAGGCGCATGCTGGGGAAACTACAGTGGGCAGTGCAGCCAGGGAGGGGGGCGCAGCCATTTTTGGCTGGTGCTTGCCGTTGGCTCAACCAGGGACCCAGCACTGCAAAGTGTACCCCACCTAAGGTGCTCCGAGGCCTCTTGGAAGGCATTGCCTGTGCAGTGGTCGCGTGGGTGCCCCATGGCGCTCTGGGGTCCACCGAAACCATTTATTGCGACGCGGCCCGACAGGGCCAGGTATATTTTGTTGGCCTGTGGGGAGATTCTCTGGGGATGCGTATAAAGATGCTACCTGAATGGGTAGCTACACAGCAAGCAGCAGAGCTGGCGGGTATTGTCGAGACAGTGCGCATGGGGGCATTTAGACGGGTACAGTATTTGCGAGTGTATGGAGATAACATGTCCTCCCTGTTCTCTGCCATGAAGGGCACGGCAGCCACAGCCTGTGCTGCACAGAACAGGCTGCTGCGTCAGCTTCAACACGTATTGCGTTGGTCAGGGGTGGTGGTTGAACTCTTGTGGGTCAAAGGAGAGCTGAACCTGGCGGATGTGCCATCCCGCTGGAAGGCGTATGCCACACCAGACGACATGCTAGTCGCAGCGTTATGCACGCAGGCACATCTGGACCTCGAACGTGTGCACACACCCCTGCATGTAGGTACAGTGCGTTACGGAGGCCGAGGGGGGGGGGGGGGGCACAGCGATTTCATCGGGTAGGAGCATGGACCTGAACCCCGAGTGGAGACTGATGGAGGCATGCAGTGACATGGTCCAGTGGTGCAGTGCATGTCTCAGTGCAGGGTGCATAACCTAAACCTTAGTTTATGGATATAAACTATAGCTTAGGAACCCGACTGTGTTGCATAGTGTGTTCTTTGCACTGATGATTGGGTCCCCCACCCACCCACCCTTACTGGCCCGGGTTCTGTTTCCACCCACCCACCACACCGGCCAATGCCCTGCCCCCCCCCCCGCCCCTCCGGATCGCGGAATGCACTGCGCCTGTTCCACAGTACAGACAGCCCAGCCGCATCTGTTTTGCATACATTGTCTATTGGAAGCAGCCTGCCTGGCTGCACATGCCCTGCCCCCGGGTAGGGGCATGGACCTGAACCCCAAGTTGAGACTGATGGAGGCATGCAGTGACGTGGTCCAGTGGTGCAGTGCATGTCTCAATGCAGGGTGCTGTCCGAGTTGGCCGTGCGCAAGGCGCCAGCGCCAGGTGCGCCGGTTCGAACCCCTGCACAGAACTGGCCTGCGCCGCGCGCCGCCGCCTGGCGGCAACTCTCTGCCGCGCCAATTTGTGTCACCCTCGTCAGGCCGGACCCACCCCGCCCGCCACCCGTCCAGGACTGCTCCCTGGGCCAGAGGTGCAGCCTGTGAGGGGCAGATGCACCACTGCCACACACAGTGCACCTGCTCGATATCTGGTGGCCTGGCACCAGGATAAAAACCCCCAGGATGGTAGCTGTGGGACGGATTGCCCACAAGCACAGCCAGGCAACGGCCACGTGTTTACTCACTCACTCACTCACTCACTCACTCACTCACTCACTCGCTCACTCACCCGCGTCAGCCCAGGGCCCACCCTTGCCACCCTCCGAGGGCCCCCCAGCCGCCCAGGCTCACCCACGCTCCCCCCTCACGCGCCGGCTCCCTGGCAGGGTACCACCGTGGTGCCGTCGTCGAATGCGTGCGCCGCCGTGACACGATCTTCGGGGCAGAGCGCCATCGTGGCACTGCCCAGCCGTGACGCCAGTCCAGTGCCATCGTGGTGCCGCCAGCGTGCACGTGCGCCATCGTGGCGCGGCTGACGCACAGGTATGCCATTGCTGTGCCTCCTCTAGGGCCATGCGACACCAGCACAGTCGCAGGGCACCAGCGTGGTGCCGCCAACGCCCGGGTACGCCGTAGCGGCGCGACCTCCGGGGCAGAGCGCCGTCGCAGCGCCGACTGAACGCCCGTGCGTTGTCGTGGCGCCGGCTCAGTGACAGAGCACAATCGTTGTGCCGCCAACACGCACGTGCGCCGTCGTGGCGCGGTTTCCGGTGCAGAGCGCCACCGTGGCGCCGCCCAGACCCGTGGAGTTCAGTGGCAGAGCGCCATCGTGGTGCCGTCAACGTACACGTGCGCCACCGTGACGCAATCCTCAGGGCAGATCGCCACCGCGGCGCTGCCCAGACAGCCCTACGCCGACATGGCGCCAGTTCGATGACGTGGCACCACCGTGGTGCAATCAACGTACACGTGCGCCGTCGTGGCGCAAGCTTCAGGGCAGAGCGCCACCGTGGCGCTGCCCGGACAGCCGGTTCAGTGGCCGGGCGCCATCGTGGTGCCGCCAACGTACACGTGCGCCACCGTGACGCAATCCTCAGGGCGGATCGCCACCGCGGCGCTGCCTAGACAGCCCTACGCCGACATGGCGCCAGTTCAGTGACGTGGAACCACCGTGGTGCAATCAACGTACACGTGCGCCGTCGTGGCGCAATCTTCAGGGCAGAGCGCCACCGTGGCGCTGCCCAAGCGGTCTTCGTGCGCCAGCCCAGCCATGGTGTGTCCTCCAGGCCAATACTCGAGGCACCATGGCGGGGTCTGCACCTGGCGCTCCGCCACCCTCCGTGACACCCCGTGCAGAGGTGACGAGTCATCGGCGGTACTCACCGCCTCACGTGCCATCGGCGAACGTCGCCGTCTCGCTTGGGCACCATCGCGGTGCCACTTTCTCCGTCACGTGCCGTCTCGGTGCACGTATCGTAGGGCTCGTCGTTAGGGCTCGGCCTTTGCGGCCGGGCGTCGTCGGTGGCCTCCACGGCGGTGCACCACCGTGGTGCTGTGGCCGTGACGCACGTCCCGCACTCACAGAACCCGGGGGTACCCAGGCCACCGGCGGTGCGCGTGATCGTGTGGCGTGACCGTACTCGCGACGCCGGCGGTACTCAGCCCGCCGGCAGTGCGCATAGTCGTGCTGGGCCGCGTTCTATTTAGCCCGGCGACGTCTTCAAGTCGGGGGTGATGCCCCGGGAGACCCACACCTTCCGTGCCCGTTGATCTTGGAACGCTGACTCGGGTGGATCCAGGACAGGTCGGAGCGGTTGGTGGCCGGGACCGGAGAGCGGATCGGACCGTAGCGTTGTCGTACACCGGCGTTGTGACCCAGACGGCCTGCTGGGAGGAGCGCTCTCAGGTGTGCGACGAGATTCGTCTTGCTCTAGCGGAGGTAAGACGGAGGACTCCCTCGGCAGAGCCTGCTCGGGGCCCCCGGGGGACGACGCCAAGGCTCACCGTACGTGGGACCGCGACAGGCGCTCCTCCTCCTCCTCCTCCTCCCCCCCCCCCCTCCGGATCGCGGAATGCACTGCGCCTGTTCCACAGTACAGACAGCCCAGCCGCATCTGTTTTGCATACATTGTCTATTGGAAGCAGCCTGCCTGGCTGCACATGCCCTGCCCCCGGGTAGGGGCATGGACCTGAACCCCAAGTTGAGACTGATGGAGGCATGCAGTGACGTGGTCCAGTGGTGCAGTGCATGTCTCAATGCAGGGTGCATAACGTAAGCCCAACCTTGACCCTAACACCCACACCAACCCTCAGCCCAGTCTACCCCTACCCCTACCCCTACCCCTACCCCTACCCCTAGCCCCAAGCCTAGCGCTAGCCCTAACCTGAACCCTAACCCTAACCAGGACTGAATATTGGGACCGAGCTGGTGGGGAAAGGAACATTACCTTCAAGGCATTTTGTGACTTTAGACGGGCCAAAATCGCTTACAATGGGCTCAAAACGGGCTCATTTCACTTGTTTATGCACCCCAAACGGTCTAGTTATCATTATGGAAAAACGCGTTTTTGACCCATTTTTGGTCCCCAAAAAGCCCATTTTCAAGGTTTTTTGGAATTGTGGAGCGTCATAACGGGCCACCATGGGCTCAAAACGGGCCAAAAACACTTTTTTGAGCACCCCAGGTGGTCTAGGAACAAATTCGGAAAAAATAATTTTGGACCATTTTTGGACCCACAGATGACCCATGTAACCCTACCCTAGCACGTGCACTGTGCGCGCTCAACACCACTCTGTTGTGCCAAAATGGGGCATCGAAGGGTGATGACAATATGGAAAAAGGCTTCAAAGTGATCCCATTCATCGTTATTCAGCACCACAAGGGTGCCCAATGCAATCCATGGCTAAAAAACACATTACGAGAACATGCAACTTGAAAAATTATGCAAAAAGGGTGCTTTTCAAGGCCGAGTTTGCGGTATTTTGAACCCATAAAGAGGTCGTTGGACACACTACTTCGGTGGAAAACCCACTAGACAGTGACCAAAGGTGATTGTTCATCATGTGCATATCAGTTTCGCTGCCAATGCCCCTCTCCAAGGACCTGATAGGCACCCGTAAATGCCAAAAAAAGGTATTTTCTGGCCATTTTTGGCACATTTTGAAACCTGGATCCGCCACTTGCGAATCCCATTCCCGGCCGCCACCTTTAAGTTTCTTGCTCAAACTCTGTGTGATTGTACTTCACACCCATAGGTATCACACACCAAAATTACAGCCGAATCCGAAGCACCACGACACAGATATGATTTCCCCCCATTTCGCCCGTGCTGCTGCTGCTAGCTGCTGCTTGCTGCTGCTAAACCTAAAACCCATTTTCAAGGCTTTTTGGGGATTTTGGAGGGTCAAAACGGGCCACCATGGGCTCAAAACGGGCTAAAAACACTTGTTTGAGCACCCCAAGTGGTCTAGGAACAAATTTGGAAAAAATAATTTTGGACCATTCTTGGACCCACAGGTGACCCCCGTGACCCTCCCCTAGCACGTGCACCTTGCGCACTCAACACCACTCTGTTGTGCCAAAATGGGGCATTGAAGGGTGATGACAATGTGAAAAAGGCTTCAAAATGATCCCATTCATCGTTATTAATCACCACAAGGGTGCCCAATGCAATTCATGGCTATAAAACACGGCACGAGAAGGTGTGATTTGAAAAGGTATGCAAAAAGGTTGCTTTTCAGGCTGATTTTGCGGTATTTTGGGCCCAAAAAGAGGTCGTTGAGGCCCCTAATCGGGTACATAACATACTAAACGATGATGAAAGGTGTTTGTTTATCATTTAGGTTAGTTCCAATGCAGATGGACCCCCTTCACGCATATCCTAGGCACCCAAACTGCCCCAAAAAAGGCATTTTTTGCCCATTTTTGACAGATTTTGAAACGGAGGTCCGCCACTTGCGAAGCCGGTTGCCGGTCGCCACCGTCGAGTTTCTCACTCAAATTTTGTGTGATTGTACTTCACACCCATAGGTATCATGCACCAAAATTTCAACCAAATCCAAAGCACCACGACGGAAGCCTGATTTTTCCCCATTTCGCGCGTGCTGCTGCTTGCTTGCTGCTTGCTGCTTGCTTGCTTGCTGCTGCTGCTAAACCTGGTAGGTCCACCCTAGACACTAAAAAGGGTTATAAACCCAGATTGGTTCCACCAGCTCGGTGACCCTAACACTAATCAAGACTAAATATTGGGACCGAGCTAGTGGGGGAGGGAACATCAGCTATGACTGGTGAGGGACATCAAGAATGATTCACACATTGATGGCTCTTGACAAAGTGAAATCAGCTTGCAAGTGAACCCCATCACCACGAGGCCCACTTTCAAGGCTCGCTCGACTTGTGAGGGGCCAAAATGCCCCAAAATGGGCTCAAAATGGCTCATTTCACCCGTTTGTGCACCCCAAATGGTCTAGGATAAGGTTTGGAAGAATGTGTTTTTGACCCATTTTTGACCCATTTTTGGTCCCAAAACAGCCCATTTTCAAGGCATTTTGGGATTTTCGGAGGACCAAAATGGGCCACCCCAAGCTCAAAACAGTCCAAAAACACTTGTTTTAGTGTTGCACATGGTCTAGGATCATTTTTGAGAAAAGTCATCTTTTTGCCCCTACTGGACCCTGTTGACCCATTTGGGCACCCACCTGTTTGGGCTTGAGCTTGCAGCTTGCTGCAGCCTAGTGGGCCTAGGTGTTGGGGTCTAGGCGTCCGTTTGGGCAATTCTGCGGGGTGGAAACCACAAAAAGTGGGGGGTTGCGGGTGGAGTAGGTGCCCTCGGAATCGCATTTTGAGCCATGTAGCCAAAGATATGGCCTATTCTTGGTTTGTGGCTGTGAGCATTTGGAGTTTCTAGGGGCCTTTTTGGGCCGTTTCCGGGATATATCATGGAGTTAGAGGGCCGCAAAGAGCTCGTTGACACGGGGAAGTCAAGGAGCACGTGCGTTGTACCCAACGTTTCCCTTCGTTTGGCTATTTTGAATGTGTTCCAAGGCTTTTTTGTCCCCAAAATGGCTATTTTTGGCCCGAAACTGCAATTTTTTGAAACTGAGGTCCGCCACTTGCGAATCCCGTTGCCGGTTGCCACTGTCGAGTTTCTTGCTCAAACTTTGTGTGATTGTACTTCACATGCATAGGTATCATGCACCAAAATTTCAACCAAATCCAAAGCACGACGACGGAGTTCTGATTTTTACCCATTTCGCGCGTGCTGCTGCTTGCTTGCTTGCTTGGTTGCTTGCTTGCTTGCTGCTGCTAAACCTGGTAGGTCCACCCTAGACACTAAAAAGGGTTATAAAACCAAGACTGGTTCCACCAGCTTGGTGACCCTAATCCTAACCCTAGCTCTAACCCTAGGTGAGGGTCAAAGTTATTATTGGGGTCCAAAATGGAGAGCAATGATGTGGCATAAGAAGCCATGAACGAAATTTGGGGGATGTTGTTCAGCCAAATCAACATGGCTGCCATGGCCAGTTCGCTGCAAAGGTAAGTGTCAGGTTTAGGGTGATGGTAGGGTGATGGTATGGCTACAGGGAGGGCAAGGGGAGGTAAGGGGAGCTTGTGATGGACCAACACTTGGCCTTGGGGGCATGTACCCCCCAAATTGCCCCACCTGGACCCCCCCCCCCCAAACAACCCTCCCGGACACCCCCCTCCCCCGGGCACTCTGGGTGACGCTGACGTATGGGCACATCTGGTTTCCTATGACGTGTTGTTGAATTCCCCAAGACCAAATGAGTGTCGGGGAGCACTGTAGAGCCTCTGCACCGCTTTTAAGCATCATTGGTGGGTCTCCAGCTGGGGTGACTCGGAATGCATGATTTTCTTTATATAATGGCGTTATATAGTGGTGTTTTGTAAGCTGAGCTGACGTGTGCACAGTGAATCCGAGACACCAATCGAACCTGATATGGATGTGCTGCAGTGCAGCAGAACAATGCACTGATTGTGGTAATGACCATGCGCCTGTGACACGGGGGCGTATGCGAGCCCAGTATCCGTTGCATCATGGCCTAGCCCCCTAGGGGCCTCCGGCCAACAGTTAGTTGGGGGGGGGGGGGGGGGGGGTAGTTGGGGTCCAGAACCGAGGAGTCGCCCCCCATGGCGTGTACCTCCTGATCGTAGATGGCCATGAGTTTTTGAGACTTTGTCTTCGCAGGGGCTACATGAAGCTTGTTTCTGACGCGACCCCTGCTAAGGATGAGGGGGTCAGGGCCACTACTCCATCCTTTTCACTGTTTTTGCCGTCACTGGACCATGTAGGTTTGTATAGTGAGAAATTGCAGGGGTGAAATTTGCAGCCTCTCCAATTGTCCCCGTCTCCGTATCTGTACTCTGGGCCGGGGCACCTTCAGTGTCATTGCCTCTCCACACTCCGCTCTCGCAGGCACTTGCTTGTTGTTGTGGTCAACCTTAAGGCCAAGAAATTGACCCGGCGCGTCCTCTGCCAAAGTATCTTCCTTCACCAGCACCCACAGTAATCCAACTTTCGGGAGGTGGAGTCCGTGTTGGTGTAGCTGACGGGGAAGGGGGGGGGGGGCACGCGGCAGTAGCCACCATGGTTTTTTTTCAAAATGATCTCTCGCACTTTCATGCGTAGGTGGCTCTGGACGTGGGAGTGAAGGTGAGCTCTTCGGCAACCCATCATCGCCTCACCCTTCTTTCCTTGTCGTACCCCCCAACTCCTTCCATCTTTTCCAAACTGTTGTTGATCCCTTCAACCAAACTTTCCTTTCCGGTAACGGCTTTGTAGCACTGTCCGTTCCCGCTCTTGAATTGTTGCTCTCCATTGGACATGCCTTCACACGCCCCTCAAATGACACCTTAGGTGCCCTGGCGAGTTGATGCTACACCCCCTGACAAGTGCGCGGGCGAGCTAATGCTACACCCTTTGACATATAGTCGACTAACAATGTGGTCTGTGCCCAAAGGAAACAGGCTTCAAGACTATAAAGGAAGGTGCCAACCGACAGGCTTTCGTTCATCATCCAAATATTTATGATGGCGGTCTTGGGGACGAAGCCACCATGCTCCGTTCCCGGTATTAGGGGTCCGGCCAATCAAACCACCCAACCCACGTTTTCCCATTTACTTGGCCCACAATACTCCCGACACGCTTGCCAGCTAGTCGCCCCATACACACCCGGTTGGCATCCCCAAAAGGCAGTAAAACCCATGGCCCTACCCTAGTGGGAGTGTCTCGCTAGTAGATCCGTTTGAGGGGAGGATCAGTGGGATATTTCTGGTGACGCATTCCGTGGCCACGCCATACGTGCGCATGTCGTCCCCGGGGCCTTTGAGACCATGGATGTCATCCCACCTCTGCGTCCAACGGATTTACAACAATACGGGCTTGTGTTCCCGTGCACATCAGATCCCCCTTGCATGAGATCTGGCCGCACCCAAAATATCCGTTGGGGACCTATGTGGGGATAACACTACCCCGTATGGGGGACCCTCCCCCCCATGTCCGCCCCCCTCGCATCCAACCAAGCCATTCAGCGGCGTGTAGGCCGCCCAGGTGCCTGACGTGGCATCCCCACCCCCCTACCCTCCCCTAAAGTATACGGTCCCAGTCCACGTTACTTGGCCAAGGAGTGCCAGCACACGCAAGGTGACTTGGGTGAAAGACAATAACATTAGGGTGCCTTTCACTGTCTTGTAGCATATAAACACTCTCGTGTTGACATAACAAGGCTAACAGGCGCAGTGATTTGTATGGTAGCACATTTGTATCATATCAATGATCTCATGGAACTGCCGAACATTGCTGCATATGCATACCACGACGTGCATGTGTAGAGCGTGTTGAGACCTGCCTGCGCCCCCATGTGGGGACAAAACCACCCACTATGGCCCAACTGAAGTTGAGCCTTGCCTGCCGCCACCACCACCGGTGTCCTCCGGACCCCTCTTCCCACTTTGGGCCACCACAGACGCGGAGGGCCCGCTCGATCTGTCCAAGCCCATGATGTTCGTCATGGACCTTACAAATGAGTACGACCTTTCACGCATCCTCGTTGGGCCACGTTGTGCTCAAATTGCGTCATTGGCATATCGTCGGGGACCCGGTCTTCGTCGAGGTGCGGCCATTGTACGACATATCTCTCGGGACATTTAGTTTATGCCAAATTCACACTTTTTCATCATTTCTCAATCCTCGGTCTGGTGCGTAAATGGGTGGTAAATGGGTCCGTAAATGTGTGTGCAAATGGGTGCGTAAATGGGTGCATAAATGGGTGTGTAAATGGGTGCTTAAATGTATTTTGTAAATGGGTGCGTAAACGCGTGCATAATTGCGTGCGAAATTAGGTTGTAAATGGGTGTGTAAATGGGTGCTTAAATGGATTTGTAAATGGGTGCGTAAACTTGGGACCGAAATTGGGTGTGTAGATGGGTGCGTTAATGGTGTGTAAATGGGTGTGTAAATGGGTGCATAAATGGGTGCGTAAAATGGTGCGTTAATGGATGTGTAAATGGGTGAGTAAATGGGTGCATAAACGGGTGCATAATTGCGTGCGAAATTGGGTGGTAGATGGGTTCGTCAATGGGTGTGCAAATGGGTACGTAAATGGATGCGTAAATGGGTGTGTAAGTCGGCGAAGATGAGTGTATAAATGCGTGCGTAAATGCGTGCGTAAATGGGTGAGTAAATGGGTGCGTAAGTGGATGCGTAGAAGGTTGCGCAAATTGATGCGTGAATGGATGTGTAAATGGGTGCGTAAATGGGTGCGTAAATCGGTGTGTAGATGGGTGTATAGATGGATGTGTAAATGGCTGCATAAATGGGTGTGTAAACGGGTGCGTATAGGGGTGCATAAACGGCTGCATAAAGGGGTGTATAAATGGATGCGTAGGAGGGTGTGTAAATGCGTGTGTAAATTGGTGTGAAAATACCTCATTCACATTTGGTCACAAACCGGGGCTCGGGTCAAATATTGCATTTTGGTTGCTCCTTTGTCTCAACGGTAGTTCCTTAGTGGTGACATGCAAGCTGTTACCAAACTTCAACCCTCCATAACAACAATGCTTGCTATTTTGAGCCCCACCTGTTTTGTCTTCCAATTTCCTTCATACCGAGTGTACCTCCTTCACAGTTGCTCACAAACAGGGGCCGAGCTAGCAAGCTATGGTCAAATGTTGCATTCTGGTTGCCCCTTTGTCTCAACGGTAGCATTTTCCTCGGTGGTGACATGCAAGCTGTTCCCAAACTTCAACCCCCCATAAAAGCACTTCCTGCTAATCGAGCCGCGCCTGTTTTGTCTTCCAATTTACTTCATACCAAGTGTACCTCATTCACAGTTGCCCACAAACCGGGGCTCGGCTAACTGGCTATAGCGAAATGTAGCTTTTTGGTTTCCCCCTTAGGCTCAACGGTAGCATTCTCCTCCGCGGTGACATCCAAGCCGTCACCAAACTTCAACCCTCCATAAAAGCAATGCATGCTATTCAAGCCTAGCCTCACTTGTCTTCCAATTTACTTCACATCAAGTGTACCTAATTCACAATTGCTCACAGTCCGGGGCTGGGATAGCGCTTTAGTACTAGTTTGGGCTCGGCTAGGAGGCTATAGTGAATTGTTGCATTTTGGTTGCCCCTCTGGCTAAGCGGTAGCAATTTCCTCGGTGGTGACATGCAAGCTGTTACCAAACTTGAACTGTCCATAAAACCAATACCTGCTATTCAAGTCCCGCCGGTTTTGTCTTCCAATCCACTTCATATCAAGTGTACCTCCTTCACAATTGCCCACAAACCGGGGCTCGGCTAGCGCGCTATAGTGAATTGTTGCATTTTGGTTGCCCCTTTGGCTCAACGGTAGCATTTTCCTCAATCCTCCATAAAAGCACTGCCTGCTATTCGAGCCACGCCTCTTTTGTCTTCCAATTTACTTCATATCATGTGTACCCAATTCACAAGTGCTCACAAACCAGTGCTCGGCTAGCAAGCTATAGTCAAATATTGCATTTTGTTTGCCCCTCTGGCTCAACGGTAGCATTTTCCTTAGTGCTGACATGCAAGCTGTTACCAAACTTCAACCTTCCGTAAAAGCACTGCCCGTTATTTGGGCCCCGCCTCTCTTGTCTTCCAATTTACTTCATATCAAGTGTACCCAATTCACAAGTGCTCACAAACCAGTGCTCGGCTAGCAAGCTATAGTCAAATATTGCATTTTGGTTGCCCCTCTGGCTCAACGGTAGCATTTTCCTTAGTGCTGACATGCAAGCTGTTACCAAACTTCAACCTTCCGTAAAAGCACTGCCCGTTATTTGGGCCCCGCCTCTCTTGTCTTCCAATTTACTTCATATCAAGTGTACCCAATTCACAAGTGCTCACAAACCAGTGCTCGGCTAGCAAGCTATAGTCAAATATTGCATTTTGGTTGCCCCTCTGGCTCAACGGTAGCATTTTCCTTAGTGCTGACATGCAAGCTGTTACCAAACTTCAACCTTCCGTAAAAGCACTGCCCGTTATTTGGGCCCCGCCTCTCTTGTCTTCCAATTTACTTCATATCAAGTGTACCCAATTCACAAGTGCTCACAAACCAGTGCTCGGCTAGCAGGCTATAGTCAAATATTGCATTTTGGTTGCCCCTCTGGCTCAACGGTAGCATTTTCCTTAGTGCTGACATGCAAGCTGTTACCAAACTTCAACCTTCCGTAAAAGCACTGCCCGTTATTTGAGCCCCGCCTCTCTTGTCTTCCAATTTACTTCATATCAAGTGTACCTCATTGAGAATTGCTCACAAACCGGGGCTGGGCTAGCAGCCCGTGGTCAAATGTTGGCAACGTGGCATACCAACGCGCCCCATTTTTTGCCATATTGATCCCTCCCCGACACGGGCCCTTGTTGGCCTGGGGTCAGGGAGCCTCATGCATAGTGTGGCAAGGATGAAGGAGTGCACGGAGTGTGCGGCGTGGCATGCGAAACGGGAGCGGGGGTTGCAGCGTAAAACACCCTTGAACCCCCCCCCCCCCAAGTGGACCCCTCAAGTGGACATCCCGGGGCCCAACACCCGCCGTTGGGCGGGGGTTCCCCACCGCCGGGATGGGGGTGCCCACTGGGACGCACCCGGCCAATGGCGACTTGCCCTCCTCCTTGTGGACCCGACATGGAGCAGTGAAAGAGGGCCAGTCCGGGGGCTTAGCGCAGAGGAGGGGACGGAAGGGGGTGTGGGGAGGTAAGGATAGGCCAGGCAGGGAGGCAAAGGGCACAGGATGGTGAAAGGCCGATGGGCACTGCCACGTGCGGAGGGAGAGGGTCCAAGGGAAGGGCAGTAAGTGGCGATTGGCCAAGGGGCCGCACCGCCTGCAGACCAAAACACACCAACGTGGCATCCCCCCCCCCCCCAAGAAGAGGCATGTTTCAGGAAGCGGGGGGTTTCACAGTCTCCGTCATGGTGTCCCACATCTGAGGAAAACCCCTCCCCCCCTCCCCCCACTCCCCGTCGGAGGATGATTATCAGACGAGTACCGGGGCGGCAGGGATAGAGAGTGGCCGGGACCTGTTCCATTTGGTGCAGGGGCAGGGGGTTTTTGAGGCCCGCCAGACGGGCCTAGACTACTCCGAAGCGCTGCCGAGACGGGCCCTCTGGGCGGGGGTGATGGTGCAGGCTTAGTGCCCAAAACAGCCCCGCGATCGGCGGGGACTATGGGACAAAAGGGCATGCCACTGATGTTCGTAACACTGGAGCACGACACAGCGAAGGGACTCGGATGTGGAGGTGACGGAGTGCAGGCCTTCGAGGGACACTCCCTTTCTGGTGGTGCCGTGTGTTGGTGTCACGCAGAGACGCACGGAGGTCCCCCGACAGTCCGTGGGCATGCCCATCACCGCCCCACGCACTACGATGGGCCACTACACTACTCGGTCACGCCATTTACCCCCCACAAAGCTTGTAGCACAGGGTGCTGGTGGGTGGATGCCACTATTTGATGTGCCACTACACTACTCGCTCACACAATTTACCGAGCACCCGAGAGCGAACGGCACCTACGTTGCAGCCACAATAGCAACGGCAAAAGGAAGCGGTTTGGGACGGGCCCGGCTGTCCATCACGGCACATGCCACATCAGGGCCCCCGTGCCCAGCGCTGTGCTCATCGGTACATGGAGGACACAACTTGTGTCTGAATTGTGTGTTGCGTTCCAAGGCCAGGGCCCAATGACCGGGGAGGTCATCCCGCAGCGGTTCATGTGGGGTGGGGTGGGGGGGGGGGGGCGCTTCAGTGGTTGTGGGGTTCGGGCGTCGCGGTGCGAAGATGAGAGCGGTGCCCCATGGGCCCTGTGTTCTCTGCAGGGGTTTGGGCCCAATGCTGCAGAGCCGACAGGCGCCTGTGGGACCGCTGAGGAGGATTCTGTTGCGCCGGGCGAAGTGCGCCTTCTATTGACCTCTCCCTCCAGGTGCTGTATGGCATGGCCAAGGGGGGGGCGGCAAGAGGGATGGTCGGCATCCAGACCCACGAGGGGCCACTGGGCGCGTGTCTCTGGGAGCCTTCTCCTTCTGACCGATCAAAAGGGCGAAGCCGTGGTCAACCCCCGGTGCACTTCCGCGGTGCGCGCGGGCGTTCCCACACGCAGGTCCCCTGCCACGCGTGCCCTAGCGGTCCCACACCCCCATTTTGGGGCACACGTTGATCAAGAGTTTGGTGATGCGAAGGAGGGCACAACGCGAGGCAGGCGCCAGCGTCCCCCAGGGCATTGTACATGTAGATGGGGTCCACAAGTCCAAAATCCCATCGTCCCCTGCCCCCTAGTCTACCGCATGTCGAATGCCGTCATTCGTGCCCCACGGGGGGGACGTCTCCTCGGTTCTGGTACGCAACCCCCCCCCCCCCCCCCCTCCCTGCCCTCTGGGCCCACTTAATTGCCAAGGGTCAACAGCAAGTGGCCATGCATACGGTGGCGCCAAAGGCGCCCGGAAATTTTTTTCATTCCCCTTGCCCATTTTGTCCACCTTGCACCCCAACACTATCCTTGAACCCAACCTTGACTCTAATGCCCACCCCAACCCTCAGCCTACTCCTAACCCTACCCCCAAACCTTACCCTTGACCCTAACCCTAGCCCTAACCCTAATCAAGACTGAATATTCGGACCGAGCTGGTGGGGGAGGGAACATCAGCTATGACTGGTGAGGGACATCAAGAATGATTCACACATTGATGGCTCTTGACAAAGTGAAATCAGCTTGCAAGTGAACCCCATCACCACGAGGCCCACTTTCAAGGCTTGCTGCACTTGTGAGGGGCCAAAATGCCCCAAAATGGGCTCAAAATGGCTCATTTCACCCGTTTGTGCACCCCAAATGGTCTAGGATAAGGTTTGGAAGAATGTGTTTTTGACCCATTTTTGACCCATTTTTGGTCCCAAAACAGCCCATTTTCAAGACATTTTGGGATTTTCAAAGGACCAAAATGGGCCACCCCAAGCTCAAAACGGTCCAAAAACACTTGTTTTAGTGTTGCACATGGTCTAGGATCATTTTTGAGAAAAGTCATCTTTTTGCCCCTACTGGACCCTGTTGACCCATTTGGGCACACACTGTGAATCATTCTTGATGTCCCTCACCAGTCATAGCTGATGTTCCCTCCCCCACCAGCTCGGTCCCAATATTCATCCTTGATTAGGGTTAGGGTTAGGGTCACCGAGCTGGTGGAACCAGTCTTGCTTTTATAACCCTTTTTAGTGTCTAGGGTGGACCTACCAGGTTTAGCAGCAAGCAAGCAAGCAAGCAAGCAGCAAGCAAGAAAGCAGCACGCGCGAAATGGGTAAAAATCAGAACTCCGTCGTGGTGCTTCGGATTCGGCTGAAATTTTGGTGGATGATACCACTAGTTGTGCCTCGTCTCAACTTTTGTTTGCGTCTCCAATGTTTAGGCAGTTTTCCTGTCTTTGTTTTTGTTAACCCATGGACGGGGTTGAGCAGCCTAATCAGAACCAACAAGAGTCAGCCGAGGAGCGGTTGGCGGCACAAGCCAAAGAAATTCAAGAACTCAGAGAGCAACTCGCCCGAGTGGCAGTGAAGGAGGGGCCCCGCCTGCCCCCACTGAGCGTGCCAGAAGTAAACCGAGCCCTCGAGAAGCCCCAGTTGGCACAGTGGATGAGACTCATGCTGTCCAACATCAAGGCGTACGTACGCCTTAGAGCTGGTGAGGTGGGGGAGATCCCCCGACCAAGTGAGTTTGGCGGCCAGGTGACGGAGGCCACAGTCGACCCAGGAGAGCAGCTGGCGTGGAGGGTCTGGGACTGCGTGTCCCAGTCCCAGGCGGCGTATGCCCGCAGGTATGCAGGGACGCACGGGAAATCCAGCTCCGAGTCCAACCAGTACACCACGCTGGAGGAGGCATGGAAGGAGCAAGGGTCGGCGTTCACGTGGCGGAGCGTGAAATTCAGGGAGGTGGGAGGAGTACTGCAATGGCAGACGAGGCAGGGCGAGTGGATCCCTGTGGACTCGCCGCCGAGCGGAGGGTGCCAGAGGTGCGCGCACCGGGGCTCCCCCGACGAACGCCACTGGTACTTTAGATGCCCACACTGGTCCTGACAGGACCGGCTGGAGCCCGGACCGGCCGCCCCGGGCTCCGGCGTTGGAGACACGGCGGCAGAGCTGCGGGCGCTCGCCCGCCGGTGGGAGACAGCAGCCCGGTCAGACGACCCCTGCTCACCGGAGGAAAGCGCCATGCAGTCCTGGAGACCGAGAACCCGCTCACAGTACGCGTCCCGACTCCGGGCCTTGGCGGCTTACGCGGGCCGCGCGGGCCCGCCTGATACAGCCGCGGCACTGGCAGGCCTCCTGGCAGAGCGGGCCCAAGCCGGCGCTACAACGTCGGCCCTGCGGGGTATTACCTCCGCGGTCCGGGCCGTGGAGGACCTCCAGTGGCTGCCCCCAACAGTCACCACCATGCACAAAAGGATTGCGGCGGGAGCCGCATCCTCGGGCTCTCAGCCCTATGTGTCCCCAGCAGGCTTGGTCCAGCTGGTCCAAAAGGCCAGAGACTCCCGACACGGAGCGGTGTTCAGCGCATTGGCCATCATCAGCTGGGTATGCTACCTGCGGGTGGGCGAAGCAGCTGGCATCAGGGTTACTGACCTGGCTATGCCAGGCTTTGTCCAGTTTTGGAACTCCAAGACAGGGGAGGAGGGGTATACCACCCGCCCCCTGTACAGGTATGCGGACGGCGTCCGGGCGTGGCTTCATCGCCACATGGTTTCGCTGGGCCGATCCTCAGACATGCTCGTATGACAGTCAGGGGAAGCGGGGTTGGAGGCAGGCATGGCCGAAACCCTGGCGAGCACCGCACACTCCCGAGCCAGGTGGCACGCCCTGCGCAGGGGAGGCGCCGCAGCGACTTGGGCCCGTAAACCAGACCTCGCCTACTGCAAATGGTGGGGCAGATGGCAGAGCACGGCCGTGGCGATGCAATACGGCACCAAATGGTCAGACCCGGGAGTCGTTGCCCCTACGGTGCTGCCCGCATGGTCCCGTGACCAGGGGCCTTTGCCGACTCCGGAACGCGTGGGCGTCCTGGCCCTGTGGGGATCCCCGATGTTCCCCAGTATCGCGAGCGCCCTCAACACCCCGACCAAGCGCAAGCCGAGACTTCCGCGAGATCAGGAGCTGGAATCCACTGCGAGCGGCACGCTTGGGGGAGGAGGCGACGGAGACCAAACCGCAACCGAGCCGGAGGAATCCCCAGGGGACGGCTCTGCTGAGGTGGGCCCGGGGCCTGACGCAGCTCCTACCCTCCCTCCACTTCCTCCTTTGGCCTCTGCCATTGAGCGCGGCGCCGTGTCTCGGGAAGGTGCGGGTCAGCTGTGCACGGTGGCGGGGCCTTTGGTTGCCGTGGGGGGGGGGGCGTGCGGGCCGGGGACGGCAGCCGGGCCCATCAATGTCGACTCCGACGTGGACACCGACGACAACAGTGAGGATTCTGGAAGCGAGCCCGCTGGCGAATTCGCAG
This sequence comes from Eutreptiella sp. 'Long Island Sound 2002', assembly GCA_964036045.1. Lineage (NCBI taxonomy): Eukaryota > Euglenozoa > Euglenophyceae > Eutreptiales > Eutreptiaceae > Eutreptiella > Eutreptiella sp. 'Long Island Sound 2002'. The sequence continues at coordinate 9,509,422 of OZ038381.1, forward strand.
TCGGCAGCGCCAGGGGCTCCCCCGGGCGTCGACAGGATGGAGTTGCCAGGTTCGTTGGGCGGGAGCGTAAGCCGTGGTCCTCCAGGGCGGCCGTTGGCCCTGTCAGAGGAGGACCCGCAGCGGGCTCGAAAGCTCGAGTGGTGGGCCGTGTCCACCGCACATACACGGGGCCGCGTCGCGCTAAGGTGGTCCTGGGTGGTACGCAGGCCGTGCGATCCCGAGCCCCCGCACGCCGTCAAGCTGGGAGACCTCGTTTGGCCCAGCAGATCGGAACGCCGCAGCCCAAGCGCATCAAGCTCGGGCAGGGCGGGCATGTCCGGACGCCGGAGGCGCAAGGCCTGGTGGAGGGTGCCTTTGTGGCTGCAGCTGAGCGTCTCAAGGCCAAGGCTTGGGGGCGGGCGGGCCCAGTGGCGTCGCCCCCCCCCCCCCTCTGTAAGGGTCCCGACAGGGGTGGGAGGGTGCAGGAACAGCCCCCCCTCTTCCTGGAGTTCATCCGGGCACTCACCCCCCATTTTCACTGGATAGCCGAGCGGGAACGTTGTGGCTTGTGGATGGTTGCGAAGAGGGTGGATTTGTGGTTGAATAGAGTATTCGATACAGCCGAGGATTTCCGCTTGCGAGGGGCTTTACCCGCTCTCCTGGGTGCCTTGCGCAAGCTCCACCCGGACGCCTGGGAGGCATGCCTCCATATCAACACCTCCCCCATTCCGCGGTTCATGGGGGGGGTCGAGGATGCCATTTTGGACCGGGGGTTGGGGCCGATAGGCTCCCACCAGATCCCTGACGATCTGTGGGACGATGTCGTACCGCCCTTCTACCGCGGAGGGCTCCAGGATTTTTACGTCGAGCGGGAGTGGCAGGACGGGGATAGGGTGGTCCGAGGGGCAACCAGATGGGTGTCACAGCAGGTCCAGAGGATAGTGCAGGCGTTGAGGGGGGCGGGGGTCTACGAGGAGACGGCTGACCCCCCCCCCCCCACGTGTTACCCCTTCGTCATCCCCAAATCCTCCGAGAAGGTGTCCTTGATCTTGAGTTGCGTCAAGATCAACAAGAGTGACGGGGGCAAGCCCCCCACTTTTAGATTGGATTCCTGGGAGGATTTGGCTAGGTCCTTGTCGGCATTCCCGCCTGATGTGGACCTCTACGGCCTCCACATTGACCTCAAAAATGCGTTTTGGAGCTTTTGCTTGCCCCAGGGTGCGCGCCAGGTTTTTCGCTTCCGGCCCGCCCCCGGGGCTCCGCCTGTGGCGCTGTCGCGCCTACCATTTGGCTGGAAATACAGCCCCTATCTGTGCCAAACGAGTTTGGCTCGCATTCTCCAGGGGGTACTGCCCCTCGAGATACTCCTTGTGCACTACCTTGATGACTTTTTGCTCGTCTTCACTGATAGGGAGGTGCTCAGGGAGGCGGGGCGAGTGGCAGTGCGTGCCCTGATCGAGGCTGGATTCCTCATAAGTCCTAAGAGTGTCCTGGACCCGGTGCCTGTGGCGTCATTCCTGGGGAAGGAGCTCGACTTGCAGGCTAGGCAGATCAGGAGCCATGAACAAGCGCTGCTCCAGTTGTGGGCGGGATGGCTGAGGCTGGCGGTTGGCGCAGGCAACGACCGGCACCTCCAAAGCTTCCTGGGTTTACTCAATTGGCATGTGCGTCCGAGGGGATTGGGTTGCCCTTTCGCGGCGGGCGCCTACTGCTGGTTGCGCTGGGGTAGGACGGTGGGGGGGGTCAAGCAGCCGGCCCAGGGCTTCCCCCTGAAAATGCTGGGCAGCCTCGCAACATTGGTGGCGGTGGCGGCCGAGCCCTGGCAGGCACCGGGCGGGGAGGCCTGGAGGCAATTGAGGGCCCTCCAGTTTGGGACTGAGGATAGGCTTTCGCGATCCTCACTGTGGTGCGGGGGCGTCGTCATCTGTGTTGATGGACCGCGCGATGCGGGGTGCTGGAGGGTGGGGGCGCTCGTGCCGGGGGTGGGTGTGCGTACGCATGTGACACCTCCTGCCCGCTTCGCCAGCCAGCAAACCACGGAACTGAGGGGAGTGGCGTGGGCTGTCAGGTTTGCAGTCAGGACAGGACACCGATCTGTTACGGTCTGTAGCGACAGTGAGGCGGCCATTGGTCAGGTCCTCGGACTGCGCGCGACTAGCCACCTGACCCACCACCAAACGGTCCTTCGCTCGTTGGCTAGGGTCCTGTGGGTATCAGGGATCGTGCTCCGCCTCGTGTGGGTGCCCTCGGCGCTTCAGCCGGGAGACCCTATGTCCAGGGTGACGTCAGTGTTCGGAGGCTCACAGGCCAGAGCGGAAGTCGAGGCTTGGTGCACGTGGGATGCATTGCTGGAAAATCTGGGCGAGGCTCGGGTGAGGGGGGTGGTGTGTCTCCGGAGATGCTAGCCCCCCCCCCCCCCCCAATAGGCCGGCGGCGGCAGTGTATGCGCCCTCCATGTAGCAACCTTTTTTGCTATCCGCACCTATGACCAAGCGTCGGGGCTCGCGTGGGGCCCACAAGCGACGGGGTTCCCGTGGGGCCCGCCGAAAGGGTCGCCATGGCGGACAGCGGCACCAGCGTTCCGCAGACGCACAGCAGCGCCGGGCGGCGAAGTGGAGCAGCGTGCTCCGCACCCGCCTTCGCGGCAGGTTGGCGCGCCTGCCCATCCGCCGGGTGCTGCTCGGCAACGGGGTGCGCCTGTGCCCCCAGTGCCCCCTCCCTGACGACAGGGAGGGGTTTTTGGAACGGGCGGTCCGGGACGTGGCCGCACGCGTGGGAGGCACGCCGCACCGCCGCACGACCCCCGACGGCCACAGCGTCAAACCCCCAGGGCGGCATGCCTGCTGCCAGGTCTGGGAGGTAAGGCTGCCGGAGGGGGTCGCAGTGGTCTCCCTAACGGACTGGAACCAGGGACGCAGGGTTGCTGTACCCTATATATGGATCCAAGCCCGGTATGGGCTGGTGTTGCAATTTGCCCGCCTCTTCAACCCGTGAGGTCTGCCGGGCGTCGTCGTCGTCTGTGCCTGCCCACTGCGGTGGGTGTCCCTGACGGCTTGGCCGCTGGGTGCTGATTTGGTTTTGTATTTTTGGGCCGCGTCGGTCCGCGTTCCGCTGGAGCTGACGGCCGGTTGCTGGGACTGGCCGCCTTTTACCGTCAGTGAGACTCCCCGACAGTCGTGTTCGCTTGTATCTGCCCTCTGCAGAGGTTGACTCCGACGGCGTGGCCGCTGGGTGCGCCTGTCTTGTTGTCTTTTTGCTTGGTTGGCGGCACGGCCGCTGGGTGCTTTATTTATTCAACTTTTTGGGCCAGCCTCACTCCGCATCCGGCTGGGACTGACGGCCGGTTGGTGCGATTTGCCCGCCTCTTTGTCCGCAGGGCACGGCGACCGTCGTGATCGCCTGTATCTGCCCGCGTGGTGGCTGTCCGGGGCGGCATGGCCGCTGGAGGAGTCCGCCGGACGTGGCGCTGCTGATTTAAGCTTGGTGCCCAACACGGCTCCTGCCTTCCCTCCGCCTCGGCCTGGGGACTGCCTTTGCTGGATTGCTACCTCGGTGCACATCCCTCTGGGGCCGGGGTTAGGTAGTGGACCCTGTGGTGGATACCTGGATACGGCGGAGACCTTTTTGGGCCTGCTTCACTCCGCGCCCGGCTGGGGCTGACGGCCGGTTGACGCGATTTACCCGCCTTATTTGTACGTGGGGCACGGCGACCGTCGTGACCACCTGTGTCTGTCCACTGTGGTGACTGTCCATGGCGGCGTGGCCGCTAGAGGAGTCCGCCGGGGGTGGCGCTGCTGAGTGGCCAAGTTCTGTGCAGTTTTCTTGTGCTCTGCTTGTGCAAACTATGGGTGTGAAGTACAATCACACAAAGTTTGAGCAAGAAACTCAACAGTGGCAGCCGGGAACGGAATTCGCAATTGGCGGACCTCAGTTTCAAAAACTGCAGTTTAGGGCCAAAAACAGACATTTTTGGGCCAAAAAAGCCCTGGAACACATTCAAAACGGCCAAACGAAGGGCAACGGTGGGTACACTTCGAGTGCGGCTTGACTTCCCCATGTCAACGAGCTCTTTGCGGCCCTCTAACTCCATGATTTGTCCCGGAAACGGCCCAAAAAGGCCCCCAGAAGCTCCAAATGCCGACACCCGCAAACCAAGAATGGGCCATATCTTCACCACGAGGCCCCATTTCGAGGCTTTTTGGACTTCTGAGGGGCCAAAATGCCCCCAAAATGGGCTCAAAATGGCTCATTTCACCCGTTTGTGCACCCCAAATGGTCTAGGATAAGGTTTGGAAAAATGCGTTTTTGACCCATTTTTGACCCATTTTTGGTCCCCAAACAGCCCATTTTCAAGGCATTTTGGGATTTTCGGAGGACCAAAATGGGCCACCCCAAGCTCAAAACGGTCCAAAAACACTTGTTTTAGTGTTGCACATGGTCTAGGATCATTTTTGAGAAAAGTCATCTTTTTGCCCCTACTGGACCCTGTTGACCCATTTGGGCACCCACCTGTTTGGGCTTGAGCTTGCAGCTTGCTGCAGCCTAGTGGGCCTAGGTATTGGGGTCTAGGCGTCCGTTTGGGCAATTCTGCGGGGTGGAAACCACAAAAAGTGGGGGGTTGCGGGTGGAGTAGGTGCCCTCGGAATCGCATTTTGAGCCATGTAGCCAAAGATATTCCTTTGGCTACTAGCACAACGGTCTTGTCCGGTCTGTATTTTTGTGCAAAGTGTGACTTTTTTGTGAAAGGTTGGGTCAGGGGTATTTGCATGTGGCGGATCTTGTGGTTTTGGTGTTTTTTGATGATTTAATGAAGGATGGGAGTTTTCCATGTAGACCAGTTTGGCAGGCCAAGCGAGGTACATGCGTGTGCTGCCGGGGCGGCACATCGATGTACAAATGCCAAGCTTGTGGCGTTTCGTTGCACGTTGATTGCTTTGCGAAGTACCATCAGTAGGGCTGAAGGGCGGTCATATGGCATGGGGGGAAGTGCCCCATTGCGAAGCTCCCGCCGTATAATAGAGCTAACGACCCCGAATGCAGCCACCCCTCGACGGCTCTGGCTGGGGATGGAATGCATTGGTATGTGGCACAAAGAAACACACACATGCAAACACACAAACACACGTACACCACACACACACACACACACACAAACACACATACACTATGAAGTGAAATGAACTGCGCAAACTGATCGGACCGCTCGGTTTAAGGGGTTTTATGCAGTTAGTACAGAGACCAGACCAGACGGGGCGGACCGGACAGGACCGGTCTTCCCTGTTTCCGCACGAATTGCATAAACTGTTCGGTCTGCATAAACTGCATAAACTGCGTAAACCGGCGTAAAGTAGAAGTTTTGCTAGAATAAACTGCGCGAAACGGGAAGACCGGTCAGACCGGAAGACCGGACTTTATGAAATGCGTACCTGTAGCCAAAGGAATATGGCCTATTCTTGGTTTGTGGCCGTCGGCAGCCAATCTACACAAAATTTGGGGCTTCTGGGGGCCTTTTTGGGCCGTTTCCGGGACATATCATGGAGTTAGAGGGCCGCAAAGAGCTCGTTGACATGGGGAAGTCAAGCTGCACGTGGAGTGTACGCACCGTTTCCCTTCGTTTGGCCGTTTTGAATAGGTTCCAGGGCTTTTTTGGCCCAAAAATGGCTGTTTTTGGCCCGAAACTGCAGTTTTTGAAACTGAGGTCCGCTACCCGCTAAGCCCGTTGCCGGTTGCCACCGTCGAGTTTCTCGCTCAAACTTTGTGTGATTGTACTTCACACCCATAGGTATCATCAACCAAAATTTCACCCGAATCCAAAGCACCACGACGGAGTTCTGATTTTTACCCATTTCGCGCATGCTGCTTGCTTGCTTGCTGCTTGCTTGCTTGCTGCTGCTGCTGCTGCTAAACCTGGTAGGTCCACCCTAGACACTAAAAAGGGTTATAAAACCAAGACTGGTTCCACCAGCTCGGTGACCCTAGCCCTAACCCTAACCCTAGCCTTGCCCCTAGCCCTAGCTCTCACACCAGGCTCGGGTTAGAATGAGTGTTGGTGTCCAAAATGGAGAGCAATGATGTGGCAAAAGCAGCCATGAACGAAATTTGGGGGATCTTGTGCAGCCCAATTAACATGGCTGGCATGGCCAAACCAACTGGCTGCAAAGGTTAGGGTGAGGTTTATCGTGATGGTATGGTTAGATTAAGGGCAAGGGGAGGTAAGGGGAGCCTGTGCCCCCCCACCCCGCCCTCCCCCTCACCAACCCAAATCGCCCCACCTGGACCCCCGCCCCTCAACCGACCCTCCCAACCCCCCCCCCCCATTGCCCCTCCCTGACCCCCCCCCCCCCCCCCCCCCGGGGGCCTTCGGCCCACTTCTACTGGGGGGGGGAGTCGCGTATAAAAGCGACGAGATGTCCCCCCCGTTGTGCCCTCACTCCTACACCAGGGCCACCCAAACGTCACCGCCAAACCCCATGAATTCCACATGGGCCCGCACTCAGCGCCCGCCAACTTCAAAACGGCACACACCCGATGTCTGCCCCGTGCACTCCATGCGGACCAGGCGCTGCACACCGCCACCCTTGGCCGCACCGGTGCACTAGAGCCGCCCTGCCCTGCCCATGCGCTGCCCTGCTCGAGCGCCCCCCTTGCACACGTACCCCGGCCCGTGGGGCTGTCATTTCTGTGCCCGGGGCCGTGCTTGGACCCTGGGGGGCTGCGGCGGGCGGGGGGGGGGGGGGGGGGCACACGGCCAATGACCGTTCTCAGCCGGCGGGTCACGTCAAAGTCCAGCACTGCACACCGAGGAAGGGGTAGAGGACAATGAGCACAGGCTTGCAGACCTCAGAAAGTGCCTGGTACAGAGAGATGCCATTTTTGCCGGCCATTGTCTTTGGAGTGAACCACGACTCACGGCATGAGAATTGCGATTGTTTGCGAACGTTTGAAAACTCGGCGGCCATCGGGCCGCCGCTGGGATGGGCGCGCTGGGGGGCTCTCGCCTGTGAGTCGATCTGGTCACAGAGGCCCGCAGTAGGGCAGTGAATCTGAGGAGTGCAGGTGAAGTGTGCGAATCGGCTGGGCCCCAGGTATTCTCTGAATGGAATTGCAGACCATCTGCGAGACTCCCGGGCTATGGCAACTTGTTAAGGGCCTGCCTTTCCAAATTAGAGGGGCTTGCGGTGTCGTGCTGCAGTCATTGTGCCTCACGCACACTGGGAAGCCTGCGGGCGTGGCAGTCTCCCACTGCATCACCTGGTCTCAGACTCAGCTAATCCTCTCACTACGTGTCAGATCCGCTACCACAGTCATGTGTGGGATCATCGTAGCACTGGACGGCTCTGAACCTTCATCCCGAGAGGTTGTGTCGAGTACTGTGAAGTGAGAGGGCTACGCCAGCTCCTTGGTCTGAACTCAAAAAAGAAAAATTAGGGGGGCTTGCGGTGTCCTGCCTGACGGTCCACTCTGCACGTGTGCCAGGGCCTGTGCCCTTGCTTTGGACAAAGGGGGGGGGCCCTCCCCTCACCCCCCCACCGCCCTCCCCCATTCTCCTACGCCCAGCTGCACACGCCGGGGGTGACGCCTTGACCCCGTGGCCATTCTGTTCTTCTGCCGCCCCGCCCTCGTCCGTCCCGCGCGGGCCTTGGCCCGAGACTCGGCCGCGGCCGCTGCGGCGCGATGGCGGCGCCCCTGGACCTGAGCGGGCAGCCGGTGGACGCCTCCCAGATCTCCGCCTTCGTGCGGGAGCTCAGCAACTCCGTCGTGCTGACGGACCGGAACTTGGAGCAGGCGCGGGCCCCGGAGCAGAGCCCGGAGTTCCGGGCGTACGTGCAGGGGCTGCGGGACGCCGTGCGGGAGGACGAGGGGAGGGCCGCCCTCCAGAGCCGCGGGGGGGGGAAGGCTTACTGGCCCCAGCCCAAGAGGCTCGGCGTGCTGCTGGGGCGGAAGGCCCCGGCCCCGGCCCCGGCCCCGGCCCCGGCAGCCGCGCCGGTGCCGGCACAAAGAGCGCCCGACGCGCCGGGCAAGAGCGCGGGTGTTGCGCCGGCGGAGGGGACCGGAGCGCCGGTCGCGCGCGCTCCGCCGGCGGGGCCGATGGCGCGGCCGGGCCCCCCCACGGGAGCCCCCGGAGACAGCGCGCCTGCCACAGCGGGTGCCGGTGCGCTGGGTCCAGCGGCCCCGCGGCCCCGCGCCCGGACGCCCCCCCGCACGTCCCTGACGCCGAGGGCTGCTGTGCGTGAGACTGCGTGGGAGGTATGTGATGCGTGCACTGGGGGCCGGGGCTCAGGTGCGCACAGGCGCAGGACGGCGGCGCCCCCTCGCAACAGTCCGAACCAACAGTGCCTCCCTTTGGGAGGCTCGAAAGGAATGTCTCCCGAACATCTCCGGAACGGCTCCTGAAGCGACGAACCCCTGGCACTTGTGGGCCTTCCACATTATTTTGGTGGTGTGGCGTGAATCCTTTTCAAGGCAAGTTTTGTGTGCGCCACGGGGGGTATGGGCAGTGAATCCCAATTGGCACAGCGGATGGTAGGGTCAGTGGTAAGAGCACAGTCCAGGGGAGGGGCTGGGGTTGCGGTCATTCACGGATTTTTTTTTTGTTGGAATGACACAAGACCAACGATCAGAACCAAAGCCACAATCAGAGCCACCACCAGAGGTCCAGCCATGGCTTTGGCTCCTTGTTTGCCCTAGCCCCAGCTTTGCCTTTGCCTCTGCCTCGAGTGTTGGCTCTAGCATCTGCAATTCTAGCTCTCCCCTTGGCTCTGGCTGCAGCTTCAACTGTAGCTCTGGCTGCAGCTCTAGCTCTTAGCTCTGGCTCCAAGTTGGTGTCTATCTTTGGCACCAGCTTCTGCCCCAACTTTAGCTTTGGCACCCCTTCTACAGCGCATCTCCAACCCCTTTGCACCTCCAACCCACCTGCACTCCATCTCTGTCCCATTTCTACCCCATCTCCCACCCATCTGCACCCCATCTGCACCCCATCTCCACCCCATCTCAAGCCCATCTCTCCCTCTACTTCTGGCTCTGCCTCTGCCTGTAGATACAGAATTCTGCTCTGGCACGTCTGTCCCTTGCTCCGTTGTCCTTCAGGCGTCTGCAGAGTCTTCAGCGCAGCCAAGCGTCCCCGCTGGATACAAACCCATGCCCCCTGTTAATATCAGGTTTGCTCCATGTCAGGATGGTGGGCTTTAAGTCAGGGACCTGGGGACTAGAAATCTTCAAAGAACTGTGGTTGTGGTAGTGTGGAGCTGTGGTACTGTGGGACTGTGGGAATGTGGGGCTTTGGGACTGTGGGGCTGTGGGGCTGTGGGGCCTGGGGGGGGTTCGGCACAAGGCCTTGGTGGTTGGCTCTGTTAGCCTGTGGCGGCGCCTATTGGCCTCTCGCCCTTGAACGTTCTGCTATGACAAGCAGGCATCCGTACTACTGCGGGCATCCGCACTGCCGCGGGCATCCCCCTGCCCTGGGGGGGGGGGCATCCAGAATGCGACTTATGCCCATGTCTGGGGGGAGGGGGGTTTGGCACAAGGCCTGGGGGTTGGCTCTGTTAGCCTGTGGTGGCGCCTATTGGCCTCTCGCCCTTGAACCTTCTGCTATGACAAGCAGGCATCCTCACTACTGCGGGCATCCGCACTGCCGCGGGCATCCCCCTGCCTGGGGGGAGGGGGGGTCGGCGTTTCCATTTATCACAGAACTCTCCTCAGTGGAGCGTCCGTTTGGCTGATCTCTATCATTGTCCACACTGAGTTCTTCTTCTTCACCCCTGTCAGTACCCCCAGCCCAGGCTCTTCACCATGGCGCCCAAACAAAGCCGTCCTCTCATCTGCTCCTATTGCCATCGCGGGGGCCATCGATCGTTTGAATGCCCTCACCGAGAAGACGCCACCTCTACCGATGGTGCAGCAGAACCACGTCGCGGTTGCGGCCCACCACGGGACCCCTGCTGGTCACGCGGAGAACTACACTGGTTCGACGAGTGCAGAGTACAACAGGAACGAAAACAGCAAGGCGCCTGTCTGATCTGCGGCTTGACGGAACACTGGATGAAAGCATGCCCCGAGTACGAAACCAAAGTGCGCGACCCGGCTCCTGGCCCACCAGCGAATCACCTATGGTGCCTCCGATGCGGCTGCAGCGATCACGCAACAGCGAAGTGCAGCACCACCGATCCTCAAGTCAACTTCCCCCCAGACGATGGCGTTTCTCGTGGTTGCCTGTTTTGCGGTATCTTTGGCCATGACATGCAGTCCTGCTTGCGCCGAGTACCCCAAGTCCAAGGAGAACAGGCCTCAAAACTGACAGCACTGGCCAGCGATCAGGAGAGTCAACATGCCGCTATACTTCAGCTCCAGACGGATGTCAAGGCACTGCAATCCTCACATAAAATCATACAAGAGTGCAAGACAGACGTGGTGCTGTTGAACAATAAGGTCTCCACACTCATGTCTGGTGCTGTTGAACGATAAGGTCTCCACACTCATGTCTTTCCGAGAAAGCACAGAGTCACGGTTAACAACAGCGCAACGGGTCAACACTAAATTTCAACAATTCTTGGAAAAGGACTGGCAACCACACCAGCGCTCATTTCAAGAATTCCTCAACGAAGAATGGCCGCCAGTCAAACAGCGATTCGACCAACTCCTTCAGAGCAATCTAGACCGGAACACCGCAAACGAACCCACGCATCACGAAATTGATTCGAGCCCTGAGCTACCAGGACCAGAGGACAAGGACACGGATGCCATCATGACACCAACACGGTGCGCGGGTAAACGTTCAACAACAGAAAGCAGCGATCCTCCGACCACACGCAGCAAAAAAACAGACAAATACCAGTGGTAGCGCGTCACGCCGCTGGTGGGCTGATCTGGATCCACTGGAACTCGACCAATCATCCAAGTCCTGGCACATAGACCTGCTAGATGCACTGCTCTCGGAATGGAACGACATGAATATGAACAGGCTACAACATTGGATTTCCGCACATGCCACCGAGGAAATGCAAGCCACACTCGAGACACTCTCTACGGCAAACACCACTCGACGAGCCCTTCACGCAGGAGTTCGATCACTACTCCGTGGCGCCTGCGTACCCCCGCTCATCTTCTCTGCGCACGCACCACCACGAGCAACGATTTCAAAGACGGGTGCCACATCATCAACAAACGACCATCGGAAGAGCCGTCACTAATTGATATTGTGCATGATCTACACCTGGTGCAACAACGTCTGGCACTAGCTGAACACATCCACCTTTCCACTCAGCAGTGCCCTTTCCAATCTACTTTCACGTACAATCACATGGACCTGCCCACCGGTCCCCGATCCGTTATCATGTCACAGTTTCATATGGAGCCACACCACGTGAAACCCTTTGCATTCGCTGCTGCACACATGCACCCTTTGCTGCCTTTTCTGTCACATCCACCCACACTTCAAAGCATTGCTCAAACCCACTACGAACAATAGACACCCCTGTACACCAAGGTACGCACATGCACACACCCACACATCACAGTCGCTCCACCCACACACGTGTCCCGATACTTGTGTTATGTCATTAATGCAGTCAACTGCTGGACCACTATAGCGGCACTCGCACGCGAACCATACCACACCCCCACTGCACCGTGGTCCCAACACAATGAACCATTGTCCCCCGACACACATCTTCTTTTATGTGAACCAGACACCCCGGCTAATTATCAGTACCATGCCACGTCACGTCGCTAGGTTGTCAGGGACACAACACTCCCACCACCTCACGCTGCACCTGTTGCTTACGCTCAATTTCAGTAGAAACCATGGTTCCTTTATGCCTTCCTTGATACCATCGCCTCGCTGGAACCACTCCAACGACTCCGCATACACTGCTTCTTCCTTAACCACCCCAAAAGCTTCTCCAGCCTCTGGCAACCCCACCCCTATCGTGAGTTCCTGTATAAATCATATTCACGCTGCATGCGTCGCGCCCTGGACAGCAAGGACCTGGGCCGCTAGGCTCAGCTCTTACAAGACCGTGTGGCCTTTTTGCCTTACAAGACACATCCGCCGATACGCATGTTGCTCGCCATCGCACACACACATCACTGGCACACATCAGTTGCCCCATCCACAATCCTGATTTACATTGCCATCCACACTCAGCTACTCATTTGTTACGCAGGAGAAACCACTTTGGCTACCACACAGCGTCTACGAAAACATGTCACAACCACACAAGCGGGCACTAAAGACTCCACCTTCCATGACATGCTACGGAACACCTGAGAACTCCACTGGACACTAGTCCCTGTCAAACTTGTGGATAACACATAACTCGCCTGCTACCGTGAGAGAGCTTGGTGGCACATAGTAAAGCGCCGGGCACTTAACGACGCAGCGCCCGGTCTACCCACCACGACCTCAGCCCTACCCACAGTACAACACACAAAGCAATTACAAACCACTCTACGCCAAGCACACATTGCGCGCACAAACCGTGACTACGCTCAAGCAGCCGTCCTCACCAAGGATGTGGAACGCATCGCCGCTCGAATGAACATCCCACTATGCCGACCAGCTAATGAGACAGTCCCATACCTGCTCCCCCCCCAGAAGTCCAAAATGGAAACACTCATCAACCGCATGGTCCGGAGTACCAACCGCAGTTCTTGGGAACGTAAAGCCATCCGTGCGCATGTGAGAGTAGTCTCCTCAGCCCCCCTCAATGTACGTCGCGCCTTTGAACGCTTGTCCAACAAACACGAAAAGAGCGAAGAACGCCCCCCCTGCAAGTGTGACGAGGAACACCTGCACCTTTGGTCCGCTGCGGGACCTGTCCGCCTCGTTGACGGCCACTTTGCCTTACTCCCGGTCACCATCATACACCAAGGGGCACCTTTGCGCGCCACCGACCCACTCCCCTGCCCTGGCACACACTCACGCGCACATGCAATCAGTAGCCTTACAAAACTAGCACAGACGTTACACATGCAACACCACTTCCCTACCTCCATCCTTTCCGAAGCCCTACCGACAGATGAGTGGAACGGCGACGCGTCCCTTTGACACCGGGTCCAAAATATTGCACGCAACCTGAGCTCTGTTGCCACTGTACGCATTGCCGACAAGAGCGGCACCATGCTTTTGCCTTTTGCCGACAGTGGCTATGGGACCAAACAGTACAATTCCTCACAGATGAAAAATACACATCCAGACCAACATCAGACAACGGCCAAATACAAACAGCACTCCATGGCATCATGCGCAAAAACAAGTGGCCCACCAACAAAGCCCGTGCACTCCCCCTGCTTTATCTTCTTGGAAAAGCGAAATCCCTCACAAAACAGTATACACTATGGCACCGTATTGCGGCTATCGTTGAACCACAAGTACAGCGATTTTATCTGCGGACAGCCGCCAGGGCATTCACCCTGCTGTTGCGACTACTTGTAAGCGAAATTCCTGGTGCGTTTCTTGTTCTGAAAATTAGTGATTTGCAGCCATGGATTCATGGCTTGTGAGACTGGCAGTGCACAACAATAGGCGAAGCGGACTGCTCGGGTCAGTTCAATAACATTACTCCCCTATCCGTTATGAAAGATTTACAAGAATCAGTTCGGTGGCTTGCAAAGCGCCGCCGCTAGAACGCCAACGACATCGTGTGGAGCATCCACAGGGACAACAAAAAACTCGATAGGGCAGGGATGGGTACGTCCTCACGTTTCACACACATCAAGCACACGGAACTCGAAAACCTTGTGTACTTTTCGCTACTAACAGACACGCACACACAAGCGTCAGGCCGCATTTGGGCACGTACAGGAGCCATCCCTATGGGGGGGCCATTCAGCGCCCAAAGTGCTGATCTGAGATCCATATGGGGCGCCAAGATGAGAGTGGATCTGATGAGAACCCTAGGAAACCTACAGTTTTCGCCGCGAGGACACCCCCTATGGCATACCCCCCGCGGCAACATTCTGTCCTTAGCTCCATTCAGGGATAATGTCTTGGCCGGGGCACGGGGGAGGTCCGCATCCACCGAAATGCAGCGAGTCTGTGATACCCTATCCCAGGTATGGCAACTCCCGGTACTATGTGACTGCATGAGCCTTGAGAACCGGGTATGCAATGGTGCATGCATGGGTCCTTCCCTCACAGCCATGGGATTCACCACCCACTTGGTACCAGACTGCCCCCCACTAATCTATGCGCAGCCCTCTGGTTTGACAAAGGACTGGCACCTTAAATATTCAGTGACCCTGCAGACCCCAAATGCCACAGCACACAAGCGGGTGTTCAACATCATTGTCGGAGCAGTCCTCAACGTAGAACCGTTCCTACACACATGGATCTCCTGCCTGCTGAGCATTACGACATGGGCACAGATTGCATGCCTGTCTGGATACTCCCGTTCAGCATTTTTGCGCGCGTTGCACTCCGCAGTGCCCCGCATAATGAGCCGAACACCATGGGACGTAGACAGCACACTACACTGGTGCAAACACGTCACTTATATACTCCCGGCAACGCGGGACACTATTTTCTTCCGTCTGCACCACTGGGTGCAATCCACTGCACACTGGTGCCACAGCGCATATGCCTCCTGGCACATGCCACACCCAGGACCGTGCACCGACATCTGCGCCGACTGGTGCTTTGATTTTCCTGTATTACGTTCCTTACCCCCCTGCTGAACCCGGCATCATCAATCCGCTTGGGGCAACAGCCCCGGGGGGAGGGGGGGTCGGCGTTTCCATTTATCACAGAACTCAGTATATGACATAAATAGAGATCCTGTGGGCCCTGCATGGCGGCGGCTCAAGGCGTTCCGCTGCATGCCCATTGTCTTTGTTTGCTCAGTGAACTACCCACGGGCATCTTTGCTTTCAATTTTGACAGAAAGGTACCTATGGTCTTGTAGGCCGCTGACGAGCCACATCTTCTGCGCTTTGTTTTGTCTGCCGCCTGTGCACACGTGACTTAGCCAGCATTCCTTCGGGGGCATCCAGAATGCGATTTCTGTCCCATGCCTGGGGGGAGGGGGGGGTTCGGCACAAGGCCTTGGTGGTTGGCTCTGTTAGCCTGTGGCGGCGCCTATTGGCCTCTCGCCCTTGAACGTTCTGCTATGACAAGCAGGCATCCGCACTACTGCGGGCATCCGCACTGCCGCGGGCATCCCCCTGCCCTGGGGGGGGGGGCATCCAGAATGCGACTTCTGCCCATGCCTGGGGGGGGGAGGCTGGGGGGCTGGGGGGCTGGGGGGCTGTGGACAGGCCACAGCCCCGCAGCCCCACAGTCCCACAGCACCACCGCCTCATAGCCCCATCAAAGCCACACAGTTCCACAGGGTCTGTCGGACTGTGGGACTGTGGGACTCTGGGGCTCAGGGCTGTCGGACTGCGTCAATACCCCCCCCCACCCCACCCCACCCCACTCCAAAGTTTGCAGGACGGGTCTCGTCTGGTGGGCTCAGAGGCGTGGGTATGCCCATGCTCCTCAGCACATGGCTGTGTTGCAGGTTCGTTAGCAGTGAAGTGCAGACCTTCTTCTTCCTCCGTGGCTCAAAGACATTCGACATAATGAAGGATGCGGCCACACCCTTTATCACCGTCTCAGGTCTGCTTGACCGTCGCCATGGCACTTGGGGGGGGGGGGGCGGTGTGAGCGGGGCTGTAGCCTCACAACCCACGTCCCAGTGATTGTCACATGCGCACTGAAAGGGCCTGCACGCATGGACCCAGCCCCCTCCCCCCGTTCTTCCCTGTTGGACCACTAGATATGGATGTGCCGGACCGTCGCCAGTGTGTAGAGCCGTGGGTGTGTGTGATAGCGAGTGGTTGCGGTGGACAGCCAGACCCGGGGGATGGCACGCAGTGTCTGATCAGAACATGCATGTGTAGTGCGTACCCCCCCCCCCCTTTGCAATAGCCACGCCCTTGTCCAAGCCACAGCGGGCGTAGGGACCGTGTTAATTTGGGACCTAATTTGATTCGGTACAAATGTAGTGCGGCCACATGAGACATGGGTTTGGTGGCGAATTTGCCAGTTGCACAGGGTCATGGACACATTTGTTGTGAGTGTTTGCCCACTTGAACCCACAGAGCTCTGATTTTGGGGATGTTTGTACACCATATCCCCCTCTGCGCTCACTCACATGTGTGTCAGTAGTTGTATGCGTCGCGCGCAACCTACGCCCTTGTCCAAGCTACAGTAGGCGTAGGGACCGTATTAATTTGGGACTTTGGCGTAGCTTATACAAAAGGGGGGGGGTACTCGTGTGATGACGTGACCCTATCGTGTGTCAGGCCGCGAGCCGCCTCTTGCCACCAAACTTCACAAGATGCACATCGGATTGGATTGACTTGTACGCACGGCATTTGGGGGAGTGAGGGACGGCGCACGCCCCATTAGCATGACCGCAGTAGGGCCGTGTCCGGTGCGGTCCTTTTGGACCCGAGGATCGATGCCGTGGAGTGTGAGTACTGCGCTGTGATCCGCCGGGGCCCCACGATGCGGTCACCACTTTTCTGGGTTTGGTTCATGGCATCGCCCTTTGCACACGTGTCGCGTCACGATGCAGACTTGGCGTTGTTCATTGCGCTCACTGGCCACGGCTTCCACTCCCGTTCTTCAAAGGGCGTTCGCAATGTCACGGCCGCAACTCCCCTTGACTGCTCACCCTCAGGCCACTTCTGCATGGGATGTCTCCATTTGGGGCAATGCCTGGAGTCACTGTCACTGATTCTGGGATGGAGATGGGACTTGTGTCTGAGTGTTTGGGCTGGTTTGGATTCGGGAAGAAATGCCGTCCCCGGTAGCGTCAGGGTGGTCGTCGGACGTAGACTCCAGTTGTACAGAACATTGGACGAATGTGAGTGACAACAAGAGGAAGCGAGTCAACAGAAGCAGGGCATGCGATGGCTGGCTGCGATTGACGCCAGGAAGCAGCTACTGAGCGTGGGAAGCGGGAAGCATAGAAGGGGACATGAGGCAATCAAGCGGAGCATTCAGGGCAGAAGGCCGGCGACCAGGCGTGTGGTCGATGCGTGGCTAGTGTGCCATGGACCCCGGCCTGTCGCACAAGCGCATCGCATGCCCCCGGTGGCGGGGGCATTGCAGCCGTCGATGAACAGGGGCACACGTCAACAGTCGTGAGGAAGCCGTCATTCGCCGTGAAACGCTTTCGGGGGATTCATCGGCGCACACGCGGATTTGATGCGGAACGGACTGCGGGATGAACGCACGGATGAGGACCTGCGACGGAGACCTGCGCGATCGGGGGGTTGCGGTTGTGGCGTTGCCGGTGCGGGTGCCACTGCGGGTGTGCCTTGAGTACGTCGATGGGGGAGGTGGTGCGCGCGGAGCGCGGTCTTTTGGGCAGTGCGGCTGACTCTTTCCCCATAATTCCCCCTTGTGCTGTTTCTGAGTACGTCGCCGGCCGTGTAGCCCCCCCCCCGGTGAGCTCGTCTGCCGTGGCTGCGGGATACAACCACTGTGCAAATGGTGAGGAGGATGGAGTGGGGGCCTTCGTTGTTGTATGCTTGCTTACCCCTGAGACCACCGCGTCCCTGACAACCTGAAAAATCACTGTAATTTTTCGAGACTACGATGGAAAGAACGCGCGCGGTGCGCGTACCCCCCCCCCCCTGTGTGGGTCGTGCCCCCGCCCCATTTCCCGTTCCATGGGCCTCGTTCTGCAGGGCGGAGCCTAGCGTTTGGCCTGGACTTAAAAGTGACCGAGGGGGAGCGTCTGGTGGCCACGATCAAGTCCGACACTTTTGCATTCAAAGGGATGTCGACGGTACGCCATGAGCCTCCCCGACCGGCGCATGTCTCTTGGCACCTGCGGTGCACGCCAGCCCCCCGTGTTCGGGGGGTGTGGTCATGGGGGGTGGGGGTCTGCGCCCGGGGGGTGGTCGACCCAATGAAAGGCAGGCCCACGCCCGTGGCCCTGTGGGTGTGAGGAGGCCCTGTGAAAGGCGGGACGGCACCGCGCAACGGCCGGCGGACTGCACCGATGGAGGCCCCGCCGGCAACGCTGAGAGGCAAGGGGGCCTCCGCGCCATCGTGGATCGAGTGCAGCACAGACTGCGCGGGGCGCACCACAGGCAGGGGGGGGGGGGCACCAACTGTCCAGGGCCCCGTAAAGAAACAACTGCCAGACGGAATGTCACACAGGGGGCACCCCCCCCACACAGCCCCTGGGCCTACACCTCCGCCCCTTAAAAGATTGGGCCAATTTTTCTTTCGGGCCTTCGGCCGATGAAAATTTTCCTCTGGCGCCTTCGGCGCCCATCGGTTTAGCCCAAAAATTTTCTTCAGTGCCTCTGCCAAAGGTGCCCACCCACCATTAGATACTCCTAGTTTGTGGTCATCGGAGGACGGATGGCCAAAACCCCTGAATAAGTTGTGGTGCACGCTGCAGAGCACTCCATCATGGGCATAAAAATACCCAATGTGGTGGAAGCCGTACGCTCGTGTGGTTTCATGCACCACAATGGGTAGATTGACAAGTGTGATGCAGGCATTGGGATATCATGTGAGAATGTAGGGGGCCAAAGGGGGGGGTGTACAATTAGCCGTCAATGTGAGTCAAGTTGTGTTCCTTTCTGCCCAGCCCTATGCGGGCCCCTAATATGGGTGGGTCCCAGGCGATAACATCAAACATTGGGCTAGGTTGGCGACAAGGATATCTACCACCCAGCGCTAGTGCCGCAGACCTCTGCGTGGTGCAATACCCGGCGTAGGTGTCCTAGTTTGTCATCAGTGAGGAGCTAGTACCAAGTGAGATACATGCACACATCTGCCCTCGGGATGCTTGAGGTGTGGGGCCCATGCCTTGCCGGACTGTACGACCGCCATGGGATGGGGTTGAACCAATTTCCCTGACGGCACGCTAACAGGTCGATAACAGCGCACGGCGCAGCAGGCACAGGTATCGTTGGAATATGGGCCACTGTCTAGGGGTAGGTCCGCTGGGTGCATGTGGTGTTCCAAGGTTATGGAGCCAAGTTGGGTTGTGGCTTGGCCATGAGGGCCACCTGGTGGAAAAGCACCCAGAGGATGGGGACATGGTGGTCTACAAGAGGATCATGCTGGTATGAGGTAATGGCCAGCGGTGAGTCGATATGGTATGCCGCCGTGTCTATTCGGCTACCATCTCCTTGATAGTAGCAGTAGAAGCCAAGGGGCACATTCTGGAGGTCCACTAGGTCCCAGAGGCCAAAGGTGTCTGTGTCATCACACATGGGTTGGCTCTAGTACTCCAAGCAGGCCGCAGAGTTGGTGCCTGCGGCACTTCTAAGAACGTGGGATCGACTTGACAAGTGGACTTTTGAAGGGTGGTGCATGGCCGGCACCGCATATGACCTCCAGAACAGCCCATGCAACGGCTAAAACGGCTCCCACGAACGACATATGATTGGAGGCCGCGCCAACGGCATGCCCTCCCCATGCGGTTTGAAACCTCCCGCCCGCACACAAACCCGGCGGAGAGGGAACCCCTTGCCACCCCCCGCACCCCTTTCCCCCAAAAGAGTGCTGTCCACGGTGCAGATCTACACACGCATGGCCCAGTCCATGGGGGGCACTAGTGGGGCACACGCTGAAGCATCGCCCGGTGGCGTTTGGGCAGGCCCAACTGCACCAATGCCCCAGGGGCCTCAGGCGGGGACTCCTCCTCTGCGCCCGCAGCACCTGAGGCCTGGCGAGCCCCAGAGAGGCACAACGGAGGGCACACAAACCCACACCCCACGACATCGACTAAATCCCCTTGGCCAACGAGGAGGGATGCATTGGGAGGGGAGGTACGCCCATTCCCCCATCCAGGGCGCCCAGTCTATGCCCAGCCACTGTCCCCGTGACGGCAAGTGCCAGCCTCAATCGCATTTGTGGCCGACAGTAACCGCCTCCTCCAACGGCCTGCCTCATCGCTCCTGGGGCCGCCTCTGAGGTTCCAGGACAACCCTCTGCACCAAAGCATAGAGGCCATTAGTTCAAGGATGGCCTTGTGCGTGTAGGGTGGGGCATAGAGGCCAGTAGATCAATATTGGCCCTGTATGCTGGGGCACAGAGGCTCGCAGCACTGAAGAGTCCAGGTTGAATACCAAGAGGGACCACTTCGGTGGGGGCGGCTGTCGCTAGGGAGCCTCCCAGGGTGTTGCCGGCACATCAATAGGGCCAATATCTATCCCACGGCGTTCATGATGGCCTCCAGGGTTCCAGGGTGGTGGTGACCTTGATGGTGCAGCCCTTTTGGTGCCGGGGGCAACATGGGGCCTCCCGGTGCCAGACATGTGCCCATCACAAGACACAGGCCCCCCTAACCCCCTTTCGGCCCGTGGCCTGCTAGAGTGTGTGTGGGGGGGTTTGCCCCAAGACCCAAGCCCTAGGGCTCTCACCTCCGCAGTAGAGCACTGGCTAATAGGGGGTTCTTCACCCCTTCATCCGTGGTTAGGGCTCCTTTTGGGTGTGTGTGTGGGGGGGGGGGGCGAATTGCGAGCCCCAACGCTCCAATGTGAGAGGAATAGACAAGGGCATCCTTCATTAAACTACCACACTGCATTGGGGGCAGGGGGCGGTGGCATACACTGCAGGGTATTATGGGCTTAGTTGAGGATTAGGTCCAGGCCCATCCCTCTACCAAGTCCCGCTGGTGCAACTTTCTAGCCTTCTGGCCATTGCCTTTCGGCACTAGTGCATTTGGCACACACCACACACACACCTGCATAGAAGGAAGCCATTGCCCACTACGCCCGTGTAGTGTGGCGGTGTGTTGAAGGATCATCAACGGGGCTCGGCCATGCAATGCCTCATGGCATGGCCGGATTCCCAAATTAGCCCACTGACGGCCCCAGTCTGCCGGCAGCTTTTGGTGGCCCAAGTGATAGAACAATTGGCGCCGGCCTTAGCCACTCTGTCCATGTGGTAGGCACATATGGAATATGGAGAACATGGGGCCCCGCACCATGGGAACCCAAGATGGATGGGTGTCTCTAGATGGAGACACCCTCGATGGAGACACTTGGCACCCAAGGTGGTGTGCCCGCGTGCCGACCATTCTGCGAGCACTATCATGGTGGGCAGGGTCCCTACACAGTGGGATGTGATGTGGCACTACTGGTCATGGTCAACAGTCTAGTGGTATCCCCATCCTTGGCTCCAAAACCTAGTGGGATAGTGCTGTCACTATGTTGATGGCTGCAGAGGGCGCCAAGTGGTCCCATAGTGGTGTATCCCAGCAACGCGATGACCTTTGGCCATATACCTGCAGAAGGCAGGTGTGGACAACTCTTCGTCTAGGACCAGCCAATAAACACCTATTTGGGCAGAGAGCTGTAGGGCATAGGAGAGGCGGATCAAGGTCTCCTCTTCCCAGTATGTGCCCACCCCCAACCCTTCCCTGGTGCAATAGCATCTAGGGCCTCTCTCTGCCACACCCGCCATGGCCACACCTACCGTAGATGTACATGCGCCAACAGCCAAGAGGTTCCCTATATTGTTGCCAAGGCTCGGGGTTGTGGAAGCACATGCCCAGCTCTGTACAGGGCAAGAGGTATAGTGGGGTAGTGACGGGGGGCCATGGCCACATGGGCACCGAAATGTGTGTGCAGATGGGTGTGCACGGCAGGGGGCTGGCGCAAACCTAGTGCATTCCACAAGTCACAGTGACCTTTCCGCTTTGTTCCCTTGCTTGCCTCATGGCAAAGAGATGTTGCCTCTTTCAAGAGGCCCTGTATTGGTTTGCTGTTGATGCAACATCCACATTCAACACACACATTCACAGACCGGATTGTTGTGATAGACTGCAACACTGCCTGCAAGCAACACACAGTGTGGATGGCCATGTTGAGTGAGCCTTGTTGTGGCAGTTGTGGGTGAGGCACCACCCTGGAACTTGAAGCAGGCTACTGGCTTCGGCACAAGTGTGATCCATGGCTGTGGCAGTGGGGTGTCTTGGATGGTACAACAATGACCCAACAACGGCCCCGTGCACCCAGGCACACAAGCCAGTGATGCAGGGGTGGCCCTGTACACCGGAGCAAAGGGGCTTCGAAGGCCAGCAATGATTTGGTGCACCTCAGCACAGGCCGAGGGGCAGGTGGAGCCTAGAGCTTCCCAGGGGCCAGCAGCCACGGGGTGCCACAAGCTCCTCTAGACCAGGTCCACGGCAGGTAGGCCCTCCTAAACTGGGGCCAGAGGGTTGTGGTTGGTTTTAGGGTCTGTTTTCAGGACCCAAGCCCAGTCACCCAGTTCCCATCGGTACGATGTCCTGTCAATTGCCACTTTCGTACCAACGCCTTCGGCGCACACACCCACACCCACACCCACATCCACACCCACACCCACACCCACACCCACACCCAACCACCCACCCACCCACCCACCCACCCACCCACACACACACACCCACGCCCACACACCTACACCCACACCCACACCCACACCCACACCCACACCCACACCCACACCCACACCCACACCCACACCCACACCCACACCCACACCCACACCCACACCCACACCCACACCCACACCCACACCCACACCCACACCCACCCCCACCCCCACCATCAGACCCACACCCACACCCACGCCCTCACCCACCCTCACACCTACACCCACACCCACGCCCACTCCCACCATCAGACCCACACCCACGCCCACACCCACCCTCACACCCACACCCACACCCACACCCACACCCACAGCCACACCCACACCCACAACGACACCCACAATCACACATACACCCACACCCACACCCACACCCACACCCACACCCACACCCACACCCACACCCACAACGACACCCACAACCACACATACACCCACACCCACACCCACACCCACACCCACACCCACACCCACCCTCACACCCACCCTCACACCCACAACCACGCCCACACCCACACCCACACCCACACCCACACCCACACATACACACCCACATCCGCTCCCGCCCACTCAGGCAACCAACCACGCATGCATTGCATTGTATGCCTCACCGGGTCTGCCCAGGCCAGGCATTGCCTCCACACAGTGGTATGTTGTGATGCGCCTGCTTTAAGCAACCAGTCCCTGTCCATCCAGCAACGAGAGTCCCTCTGAGAGAGCTGGCACAGTCCCACTGGAAGCGAGGGGTCCTGGCCACGCCCGTCCCCTTGTGTCAACAGTTGCAAGCCGGTTATTATCTGCGATTATCCGATCGTAGCGTCAAGGCCACGGGTGTGCCCTTCGATCAGTGCCCCTTGTGAGGGTTTGCGGTCCCTGACTCAGCCTCTGCAGCGGCGGCGGTGGTGGTGGTGGGAGGCGGGGTGTCCCAGACCGAGAGGGACTGCCGTGCCCGTGGGCAAAGGCATCCCCTTCGCATGCGCCACACCCTCTGCGCACGTCCGTTCCGCTGCGCGTCATGACCATCCAAAGCCATGGAGAAGGGACCTCCTCTCCACCGTTTCCTCCCTCTTTCCCCCATTTTCCTGAGGGAGAACGTGCCAGTGCGGCCCCCTGACCCCCCCATGCCCCCTTCTGCCTGGTCTCATCCCACAAAACACCTTTTGTTTGGGGAGTTTCCAGACGGCAACCCCCCTCCAAGGGATGTATGAGAACGCCCGTACCCCGCAGGAGGAGGGGTTTCAAATTGCCTTCGGCAGGGACCACAGGGGGACCCAAGGAGGAGGGGTGTCCCAGCCAAACCCCCCCCCCCCCTCCCTCCCGCCCTAATAATACAGGCCTCAGAAATACCCGTTTCCGGAACGTTACCGTGCACTTATCCGAAATGGGCTGATTTAGGAAAAATGGGGGGAAATGGGGAAAGGTGTGGGAAATTTTGGATGCTCGATGGAAAAATGGGGAACTTGGGGGCTAAAAAGGCCAAAAAACATGGTTTTGATTGGCAACAAGGCTATGGGGGGGGGGGGGGGCATTGGTGAAAGCTCCCGAGGAAAAATGGGGAGAAATGGGGGAAAATGGGGGAAAATGGGGGGAAATGGGGAAAAAGGGGGGAAAATGGGGAAACCAACCCAGTCCACCCTAGCCCCACACTTTTTGTTATTTGCCCCCACCTCCCCCCATAACACCCCATTTCCCCACATTTCCCCCCCATTTCCCCCCCATTGCCCCCCATTTTCCCCCATTCCCCCCCATTTTCCCTGGTACTGGGTACATTACGGGTACGTTGCTGGGTATAGTACCCCCCACCTCGTCCGGGTATTTCTGAGGCCTCTTAATACATCCCTGCCCAGCGCCCCCCCCAAACAGTACCCAAAGGCGCTGTGAAATGCTCCCTGTCGGGGGATGCCCGGAGGCCCATCATATTCCCGGAGGCCCATCACATTTTGTGGCAGACCGGAGCTCCACTATGAGACCCATTCCTCCAGAAAGGTAGCGGGGCTGCAGCCTGTGGGAGGGGCTGCAGCTTTGAGGTGGTGCCCTCACTTCAATGGCTTGAACTGAATGCCCCCAATCATGATTTCCCAAAAGGCCATCATCCGCCCCCCACCAACACCATTTGTGGCCTCGTGCCCATGGCCTCGTGCCCACCCCCATTTATGTACTGGCCCATGTTGTGGATGGTGTGGGGGTGAAGGTGCGGGACCAGGGGACTGTGAGGCCTGTCCCCCCCCAAAGGCCATCCTCCTCCTCCCCCCCCCCCCCCCCCCACGCATTGACCCAATGCCGGTGCCCCGCTCGATGTGCACGTTGCATGTGCAGGCCCGGCCGGGGGTTGGGGGTGCCCGGGGGAGGGCGGACCACCTGCACTCTGCAGGTCCAGAACGCCTCTGCGCTGGAGGGGGGGGGCGGTGAGGAGGGGTAAGGGAGGGTGGGAGGCCGGCGCGTCTGAGGGGCCCGGCCCCCTCCCACAGGTCTCCTCCGTTAAGCCTCGGCCGTGCCCCTGCCGAGGGACGCCCCCCCCCCCCCCTCCGCTGCCCCCCCCCCCCCCCCCACTGCACCGCCCTGACGGGGGGGGGGGGGCTCTGGGGGTATTGGGGGCAGCAGTGCCCCACCCCCTGTGCCCGGCCCACAGCCCACGGCAGGCGGGCCCCCGGGGCTCCTTTTCAACAACGCAGCCCCCCCCCCCCCGCCTCGGCCGCCTCGTGCTCCTCACACAAGTGCCGCAGGGGGAGCTACTGGGCGGCCCCCGGGGTTTTGCTGAACAACTCAGCATCTCCTGCGGGGGAGGGGGGTCTGACACCCCCCATCCCCCGGCCCCCGGACCCCCCCTCTTTAAGTGATTGAGCAAATTTTTCTCCGGGCCTTCAGCCAATCAAAAAAATTTTCTGCCGCCTTTGGCGCAAGTCAGTTGAGGCCAAAAAATTTATTCAGCACCTTCGGTGCCTCTACAACTCAGGGTCTCCTGAGGGGGGGGTGGGGGGGGGCACAGCCCTTCGTACCCCCCTTAAGGAAAACTCTGGCCGCCCGCTGTGTCTTGGTCCGCCTCCCCCCCCCCTCCCGATCCCCATCCCCCTGCCCCCCCTTCCACCTCTGGGGGGGTGCAATGTGGGCCCCTTGCTGCCACCCCCCTCGCCCCTCCTTCTTCTGCATCGGGTGGGGGGGGGTAAAACCGTCAACCAACCCCCACACGCACCAGCACTGATGGGCTCCGCTAACACGGCAACGGCACCACAAGGAACGCGGGCCGTAGCCGCCGACAGAACGCAGTGACCCGACGCAGCACGCGGAGGGACGAACGGGGGACTGTCCCCATACAGAAACTGCAATCCGCCTGCCCCCCCGCCCCTTAAAATATTTGGCCTTTGGCCGATCAAAATTTTTGTCTGGTGCCTTTGGCGCCAATCGGTTCAGACCGAAAATATTCTTTGCCGCCTCTAAAACCTCAGCACCACCGGAGGGAGGGGGGGCTGGACCCCCCCCCCCCCCCCTTAAAAGGAGCCCCCCCCCCCCCCTGGCCCCGCCGCGATTCCTTGGAGGCTGGGGGCGGGGGCGGGGGATGCAAAGGAGGAAGCTCGGAGCCCATGTCCCTCGCTGCAGCCGTCAGAGATGCCATGCAGGCCAATGCCTCCGTGTTCCTGTACCCGGGGGCGGTCAAGACGGGCAGCGGGTGGCTTATGGAAGCGAAGACCGAGGATGCGGAGAAAGGTACGTCGCTGCTGCTCATGGCGTGCCCCCCTCCCCCTTTGGGCGACCCCTGGGCTGTGGGGGGGGGGTGTCCACGGTGATGCAGGGCGAGAGGGGGGGGGGCAGTGGCATCGGTGGTGGCCGGTGCTCCGTGGCATTCTGCTGCCATTCAACTGAGTTTGACCTGCCGTTCAGATGCAGAGAGGTCACGGTGATGGCGCCGGCAACGGCCATCGCTTGACTGGGGGCTGCCATGGCTGCCCCCAGGCTCCTGCCTCGGTCCCCTGCTGCTGAGGCTGCCGCCCCCTCCGGCCACACGGAGGGGCAGGGGCAGGGGCAGCGGCAGTTCTCGCTGACGCCAACGAAACTGCGCGCCGAACCGGTCAGTGTCTCATCCGCGCCGACGGATGTCACGGATACGGAGGGGGTCCCGGTGCGCGGAACACAACAGCTGGTGCCAGGGATAGGCATCGGTAGGGCATGGCATTGCTGGTGGGGGGGTGTGCGTGTGTGAAGCCCCGGTGCAACTGGGGGGCCATTGTGAGGCGTGTAGGTTGGGGTACCCGGGACCCCCGCCCGGCGCCCCCCCCGGGGCCCCTAAGGACCCCCCGCCCCCCAAGCCCCACCCCCACCCCCAGGGCCCAATAAGTGTGGGGGGAGTGGGGGTCAGGGTCTGAGTCTGAGTGCCCCCTCCCCCATGCGATGGTGATGTGATGCTGTTGTGACCGCGGGGGGTGGGGGGGGTCACGCCCGGTGTCATGTGCGGGCGCAGGCAAAGGGAAGGTCATGGGGCAGCGTTGAGAGTGTGGAGCTGTGCGAGGGCTGGCAGAGTGACCACTGGACAGGCAATGTACCCGTTGTCTGGGGGAGGCCATGGCACGCGGTGCATCAGCGTGGCATGAAGGCTGTGGGCAGTTCGGGGGTCAGGCAAAGCGTTGCGTGCGGTGGGGCATAGGCCCATCCAGGGATGTACTAGACCGGCCGTACACCGCAGGAGGAGGGGGGTCCTCCCCCACCCCCCCCCTCCTCCCCTTCCAATGTTGGAGGCGGACGGCCAACATTTTGCTTCGGCGCCTTCAGTGCCAAGAGGATTTAAGCTTCAGAATTGTTGGCCCGCCTTCGGTGGGGACCACAGGGGGAGCCCCGGAGGAGGGGGGGGTCCCAGCCAAACCCCCCCTCCTCCCCTGGGCCCATCCGTGCATCAGAGGCACCACCGCAGGGGGGCACA
The DNA here is from genome assembly GCA_964036045.1 of Eutreptiella sp. 'Long Island Sound 2002'. NCBI lineage: Eukaryota > Euglenozoa > Euglenophyceae > Eutreptiales > Eutreptiaceae > Eutreptiella > Eutreptiella sp. 'Long Island Sound 2002'. The sequence continues at coordinate 9,536,685 of OZ038381.1, forward strand.
TGCTGCCCCAGCCAAGCCCCCGTCTCGGCGGCCGCCTCTCGCCGACGCCAACGAAACTGTGCGCCGAAACGGTCAGTCTCTCATCCGCGCCGATGGATGTAGCGGATACGGAGGGGGTCCCGGGGAGCGGAACACAACACCGTGTGCCAGGGATAGGCATCAGTAGGGCATGGCATTGCTGGTGGGGGTGTGTGGGGTGTGTGTGCGTGTGAAGTCCCCAAGCAACTGGGATTCCCGCTTCATTGTAGGGGACGTAGTCTTGTTGGGGTGTACAGTGTGGGTGTTCGCGCGGACAGCGACGCGGTCTACCGCCACATCGCCCACCGCATAGCCATGCGGCAGCATCCCACACCCTTCATTTAGGAGAGGAGAGCGTAGACCACTGGACCATGATCTCCCTCTGCTCAGTGACATAAAGTACCGTGTACAGCCGCACGTCCGATCCCCCCCCCAATATCTCAACATGCAATGGGTCTGCAATGGTCGCTAGATGCATACGAACCGTGGTGACGGTGTGTTGTTGGGGCCCAGAATCCACCCCTGGGCCCCCCTGTGCACAATGGGGGGGGGGTTTCGGGTGAAAAACAGTGTTCACCGAAACATTTTCCAAAACGTTGCAAAGTCTTCGCCGCAACGGGGGCTGTGGTCTCCTGCCTTGCCCATGTCTTGACCACGAAACAGAAAAGGTCCCCGTGAACGTTCTGTTGTCGTTACCCTTTTCTTTGCCCCTTACGACAGTCGTGGCCACATGGGGATGCATCGAGCCCTCCCCACCGGCCGACAGACGGTGGCAGCCACGGTGCCCTCGGGGGGAACCGCCCTGCACTTCATGGGACACGTGTTCTGTACTCCGCGTGCCTCGTGGATTCATGGGGCCCCACAGGGGCACACTGTCCACCTCCCCCCCCCCATCGTCAACGGCACGGGGCAACAGCCCCGTCTCCGGGACGGCCGACCCCCGGAGTAGTCAAACAGGACAAGTCATCCGGGGCTCCGGGGGCTCCGTTGACACAACCAAAACACGTTCGGGCCCACAGAGCGTCAGAATGAGCAGTGGTGAGAGGCCGATAGGCGCCGCCAAAGGCAAACACTCAGATACCGAGGCCTTGTGCCAAGCCCCTCCCCCCCCACACACCGTAGGTAGGCCGGCCGGTCACATCGAGGCAGGCACACGGGTACACGGGTAGACACGGACCAGCACGCGCAAGCGGAGTGCCGCCCGCTGTTGTACCGGTTGTTCGTCTTTGGCTCTGATCTTTGGAGGTGGGGTGTATGCGTGGCAGTCTGGGTGCCCACGTCTGTGTGCCAGGGCAGGGGGTGGCTGAGCTAAGGGGAGGGGGGCGGGCAGTGATGCCCGCCCATCCCCCCCCCCCCCCAACGCAGTCCCAAAACCAATGCCCATGCCCCTGCCCGCACCCCTGCCCTTTGCCCCCGGCCCCTCCCACCCTCCCTCCCTCCCACCCCCCACCCCCCCTCCCCCCCCCCCCCGGGGCCCTTCGCATGTCAGACTCATGGGCCTGGTTGGCTGCGTGGCCTGTGACCCCGGGATGGCACTCCCAAAAAGATCGAAACTCCAATCCAATCCCCGCGCCCCCCCCTCCCTCCCTCCCGCCGGCCCCAGCCCCGCCCCCCGTTCCGCTGTCCGCAGGCGTGTTCACGGTGGTGGCGAGCAGCGGACAGGCGCTGGGGGCGTTCAAGGACTGGTGCAGTGGGGCCCCATGGGGCCAGACCGGGGGGTGGGGGTGGGAGGTCACCGTGCAGCCCTACACCGACCCCCTCCTCATCTTCCTCATGGCCATCATGTGTGCCTCCGCCCGCTCCAAGAAGGCGGGGCCCAGGACCCACGCCTGAGACCTGTCCCCCCCTCCCCCCCCTGAGGCCCTTCCCTCCCCCGGAGGAGGAGGGGTACGCCTGAACGAGAGGTGCTTGGTTCGAATCCCGCTGGAGCCATCAGCCGGACCGCAGTGTCCCAGGCGCTGGGGTGTCTGCGACCCCTCGAGCCGGAAGGGATGCTGCGGGGGATGAGGAGGGTGACTTGTACGCTGGAGCACGCCCAAGTACCTTCCCTTACCCCCCCCCCCCAGAGGAGATGGGGGGGGGCGGATCTGCACGGGGGCAGGGGCACGGCGGGAGGATGTCACATACCGCCCCCCCCCTTTGGCCCGGCGGCTTGTGGTCGAGGCCCTTTGGAGGCCCTTTGGCGTCGTTGCCACACGGCGGTACAGAGTGGCCCAAGGGCGGGCCAAGACGCCCCCCCCCCCCCCCCCAAGACCGCCCCATTCCCCTCCCGAAGACGGCCCAGAGTCCTACCGAGAGGGTCCCGGATCGCAGGACCGGGACGTGCGACTGACATGTGCCCCCTCCGGGCGGATGGGCCGCTGGCCATTGGGCCCCCCACACCGCCACGACCGGCCGGGGCAGGCCCCCACCGACCCACAGGGCTCTGCCCTGTGCCCCGCCCCCCCCTACCCCCCCTTCCACTTGTGTTTCGCGAGGGGCGCCCATGCCATGCCCCTGAAGCGCTGTTCTCTGTGACGTTTGCATTGCACTACTGCTCTGTGCCACTCGGTCCCGGGCACACGCCTCTGTGTCCCATTGCGGGGGGGGGGGATGCCTCCTTCTGATGAGGGGTGTTGAGGGGAGGGGCTGTATTCCCGGCACCAAAAGGCACCGGATCCCCTTTTCCCTCGTGTTGGGGCAGTGGGTGCGTGTGTGCGTGCCTCTTGACCTGAGCCCCCCCCCCCCCGTGTGGGGTGGGTGGGTCACGTGTCACCGCACGGGGGGGTGAGGTCCGGTGGTGTGGGGGCCTCCTCCCCTTCTCATTCTGCCCCTCCCCCCTCCCCCAATGATTTGGCCCGCTCCCAGACAGCCCTCTGCCCAGGGCCGGGGGGGGGGGCGGGGCAGACATGGGGAGGGGCAGGAGCCCCCCCCCCCCCCGCCCCCCCAACAGCGCCGCCGGGGACAGGCTGGGGCTGGGGCCCTGGACTGGGGGTGACGCATCGATGCCGATGCCGAGCCCCGTGTTCATGAGCAGTGACGCCCCCCGTCCTGCGGGAGAGTCGTGCAGCGGATGTGTGGACGGCTGACCCTCATATTGTGTGTGAAGCCCCCCCCAAGTGATGTAGTAGAACGGTCGTACACCGTGGGAGGAGGGGGAGGGGGCCTCCCCCTCTTCTACTACGCCCCCCCCCCCCTCCACACGCCCCTGTCTCTTGGCACAGAGGGCGCGTAGTCCCACCGTCAGGCCCCGGACGCCCAAAGTGGAGGCCCCGGGGGGTTTGTGGTTGCGCCGCTGAGGGCGCCAGCGTGCGAGTGCACCGGAGGGTCGCGCGCACGCCGCCGCGCCCCCATTTCGATGCGTGTGACGTGGGTGCGGCGGTGGAGTGCCGTGGGTTGTGGGGCCTGCGCCGCCCCTCCCCCGCCTTGTCTCGTGTCCCCGGCCAAGCCCCTCCCGGGCCCCGCATCGTGTGGCAGGGGGTCACGGTGGCACAGCACCGCGAGGGTGTGGGCCCCGCCTCCTGCGGCGCGTGCGCAGATGGTGGGCCTCTTCCGCGCGCCCCCTCCCCCCTCCGCAGTCCGCGACGACATAGACCATAGAGCTACGCCCTGTAAATACTGCCTCGGGGGGTGCGGTAGTACTGGGGGGCACTCCTGACGGCCCCAGAGGCGGTTAGGCAGGCGGTTGGAGGGGGTTGCCAAAGCGGTTGGGGGCGGTTACTGTCGGTTACAAACGCCGTTGAGGCCGGCATTTGGCGTCAGGGGGACAGTGGCTGGGCATAGGCTGGGCGCCCTGGAGGGGGGAGGGGGGGGTCACCCCCCCCCCTTCCGATCATCCCTCTGGGGGGGTGGGGGGGAGGGCTATCCCTTGGACCGTATGTGCGGGGGCGGGCGTGGGCCTCCCCCGTGCGGTCGATGCCCCAAAGGCCGTGGGGGTCCCTGAGGCTCGGCCAGTCCCAGAGCTCCGTGCCCACCCCCCCCTGCCCCCAGGCCCACGCCCCATTCCACGGCCCCACACGTCTGTGGGGCCTGGGGCGTACCTGTCGTGCTGCCCCCCCCCCCCTGACCCCAGGGCACACCCCCTCCGTCGTGGTCTGTGCACCGGGCGGCCGTCGGGGGGGGGGCGTGCGCAGCGGTGGTGACGCATCGACGCCGATGCCGAGCCCCCGTGTTCATGAGCAGTGACGCCGCCCTTGCCCTTGTCCTGCGGGAGAGGGCGGAGGGGGACGGAAGACCCCTCTTTTGTGTGAAGCCCCCCCCACCCACGCCCCCATCTCTTGGCCAGAGAGGCAAGGCTGCCCTTAAGAAACCAGATTTCTTTTTGTTAAGGACAGCCCCCAGGGACCACCAATCACCAACCGCCAACCGCCGCCAACCGCCGCCAACTGCCAACCACCAACACCCAACAACCGCCAACGACCAACCGCCATCAACCGCCATCAACCGCCGACCGCCACCCGCCACCAATCGCCAACATCTCACCCCTGAGGTAGAGAAGGTCCCATGACCGCGAAGCAGAGAGCGTCCCCGTGTACGTTCGTTTCTGTCGGCGTCACGAAGGTCCCTCCCCCCCCTCAGGGACAGACCCGCAGAGAGGGCGCGGGGTTCAGCCGCCAGGCCCCCCGACGCCTGAAGTAGAGGCCCCCGGTTCGAGTGGCGGGGGCGGCCCCGTGGGGCTGTCCCGGGCGCTGGGGGCGAGGGTGCCCCCCCCTGCGCCGGAGGGGGGGATGGCAGGGCAATGGGATGTACGTCCGGAGATCCCCCTCTTCTCTCGTGGGGCTGGGGAGGGCCGGGCCTGCGCTTTGGCAGGACCCGGGGGCGACAGTGCAGTGCAGCGGACGTCGGGGGAGGCGGTTTGGGGGGGGGGACAGTGCCGGTGCGGCGGAGGGGGCCCGAGGGCAACGGTTGTGGGGCGGATCGGTGCTGACAGGCCTGCCCCCCCCCCCCCCCCAACACCGGCGGCGGGCCTGACCTGAGACGTAATCTTTGGCAGGCCCCCAACGGCGCTGTGCTGAACGATTGGGACAATGTGTGTGCTCCGCCGGGTGTTACATGAAGTAGTGTGGGTGTGCCTGAGGGATGGGGGGGGGGGGGCGACCGGCGTCTGTGGCCGGGAGGCCGGAGGGATGGGGGGCCGTGTGCGTGTGGCATGGACTGGGGGATGGAAGACAGTGGCATTCCGTGGGCTTTGGGGGCGGACCGGACCTGCACTGTGGAGTGTGGCAGCCCCCCCCCCCATGACCCGGAAGCTGCGCACTGGGGGTGTGGGCCGCGTTGATGTGGGACCGGGCGTTGGGGGGATAGGCCCCGTGTGTCTCTGGCGCTGGGCCCTCGGACCCCCCCCCTCCCCCGCCCTTTGCCCTTTGTGTTATGTTTGGACTCTTTTTTTGTTTCTTGTTCAGCGTTGTTTTGATTGTGTTATGCGGTTCGTATTCGAATGTGTTGTCTCGGGTGTTGTTGGTTTGGTTTGGCTCTGCTGCGTGTTGGTTGTGTTGGATGTTGTTGTGGTCCCTGCGGCGGTGATAGTGATTTGTAGAGGACCACCCCTCATTGGACTGAAGGGGGCCTATGGCGGGGGGATTCTGTCACCGACCATTGCTCTCTCCCTTTGCCCTCCATTGACCTCCACCCTGCGCTGCCCCCCCCCCCCCCCGGCCCCCTTAGAAGTGTAAGTGATTGTCTGACTGGACGTAGCCGGACATGATATATCTGTCATTCTGTCTTTGTCACAGAAAATGTCTTGAGGTCTAACCAGGTTTGGCATAGAGAATAAAGATGCACTCATGCCGAACTGTGGAGTGCATTACCTCAATCCGCAGTCTTGCTGTACTGCATGTCTACTTTTCTACTTTTCAATCCTCTCAAATTAATTGCCCCCCCCCCCCCCTCTGTAGAAGGCGGAGGCACCGGGACAGCCGCCCAGCACAAACCCGGATGTGATCCAGTGCACTTGCTGATGCACCATGACTGGAACCGTCTGTGGCGGGGACCTCCAGTTCAGCCTTCCAGATGCCCCGTAGAAGGCAACGTGCCACTTCGGTGTGTGAGGGGAGAGGGCGGGCGTTGGAGGTGCTGCGGCGTGAGGCAGAGGGGGCCTCCACCTGCGGCCCCAGCGCCCCTCCCCATCCCCAAGGGCCCTCTCTCTGGCTCTCGGCGCAGGGTCCGGGGGCTCCGTGTGGACGTGCCGTACCCCTCCCTCCGCGGGGCCGTGCACATGTGCAGCCCCGAGGGGCGGACCCGTGGATCTGGTGGTCATGCGCCGTGTGCCTCTCGATGGGACCGACTTTTGGTGCTTGTGCCGTGCTGTGCCGTGCTCTGAGAGGAAACGGGGGGGCAGCGCTGGACGCGGTGTGCGGGGGGGGGGGGGGGGGGGCTCCCTGGGCCGGTGTGGGGCAGCACAGCTCGAGTGGAAAGGGCGCGAAATGGCAGGAGACGGTAGGAGGTGCTCGGCACAACCTCAGGGCCTTCCTTCCACTGGGGCAGTACCTGCCACAGTGCGCGCGCGGTGCAGTTAGGGGGTTGTTCCGTAGACCCTTTCATCCAGAGCCAATCAGGGGGAATGGTACCGCCTCAGAGCCCCCCAGGTACCCTCTACAACTCCTCTCCCGGTAGACCATCTCCCGGAGAAGTTGTTCAAATACCTGACGCGGTGCATGTGCGGTGCGGATACTCCCCCCCACCCGGTCTGGCGCTCGGTGCAGCGCCCCCTGTACCCCTCCGGGTCAGTCAAGGAGCGCCCCAGACCCCACGCCCCCCACACACCCTCGGGGGTGCAGTCGTGGGCTGGAGGAGGCCGCAGGGCACCGGACCTGCAGACCCCCCCCCCCTCCAGCGGCCTCAGTGTAGGGCTCCCCTGCCCCGCCGCTGGGGCAGTGCGTAGTGCGCAGCCCATCCGGTGGTCACTCCCTCGAGCGGCGTGCACCGCATGCGGCGTTGGTCTGTTCGATCGGCCTGAGGGGGGTGGACCGGGTGGGAGAGGGGGGAGCGGCACACACCGTGTGCCTTTTGTATTTGGATCATTTACCCGACACCGTTGTTCTGCTTTGTTGTTGCCCCGTGAGGTGCTGTGTTGCTGAGCTGGTACCCCATGTCACCCTACATGCGCTGAGGACCGCATTGTGCATGCTCCTGTGACTTGACATTCTATCAAACATGCCATCACGGTCATCCTGATTCAACTCAGACCACTAGAGACTGATGCGATGTCCATTTCCCGGCGGTTTTCTTGGTGCCAACGTTGCTATCCAGCGCCTTTTCGTGGGGGTCCGTTTGCGGGGGGGCAGGATTGCCCAAAAGGGTGCCCGCGCCCACTGGGGCAGTGGGACGAATGGTGCCTAGAGTAGGGCATTGGGGACACGCCGGCAGTTTGGTGGTGGTGGAGGGGGAGGGGGATTGGGTTGGGGTGGGTATGGGCTCGCGCCAAAGGCGGGCCCCACAGCCCATGGCACCCTACCTCCCTGGCCGACCAGGTCCCGACCTCCGGTCCTCTGGTCGCACGGCCCCTCAGACCGCTGACAGTCCCCAAACCCCTGCCGAGGCGCTGGTGGGAGGGGGATACGGCCGTGCCTCTGTGTACTTAGTGCATGCGGGTGGTGGGGGGGGTGCTCCGGGGCCCCAGTATAGGCCACGCCCTTGTCCAAGCTGCAGTAGGCGTAGGGACCGTAATAATTGTGTTCATTGGCGTAGCTTATACACCGGAGGCTGGGGGGTACATTGGCCTGAGGGCGATCACGTGGGCCCAGTCCGGGCGCAGTGGTGCGGGAGGTGCCCGGGGGAAGTCGGGCGTTCACTTGAAGGAGGGGGGCTGGGGGGGTCCTGGGAAAGGGGCTGAATTGGCATTGAACGGAGGCAGCGCTTTGCCTCTTGTTGGTGTGGTGACTGGGGCTGCGACCATGAGCACGGCGCTTGTGGATGCACTGGACCATGCCACACCGCCTGTGCTCCGAGGGGCCCTCCTGTTTAGTAGAGTCCACCTCCGTCAGGTCTTCAGGGCGGTCCACTAGAAGTCGCACGTGTCTCCGTTGCGTCGACTGGTTTGGCCTCCAATTCTGGGATCTTTTTGCATAGTTCCTTGACCATTGGGTCTGTAGCAAGGGTCCCTTCTTGTGAGGCACCAGCTGCACACGAGTCAATTCAGCATCCAAATCCTCTGCTGCACGCCCACTATCTCAAGCTGAAGGCTGAGTATGCGAGTAGTAACTCCTGCAGCTCGATCCTGGAGGTCCGAGATGACCGGAGGCTCCTGTTGATTGAAACCCGCAGAACAGTGGGATGGGACTGCAACCAACAAAATGCCACATGGGGGGACATCAGCAGAAAAGATGTTCTAAACGGGTGCTGTCTCCGGCCGTTGTGAGACCCCATGACGTCGGGTTCCATGCAGGCACCTCCCAAACAGCCCCCCATCTTGATCCGGAGCCTCCCCAATCTTGTGGAGGTGACCATTGAAGTGGATCCGTTGACATTCCCGCCCTCAGAGACCAGCGGGTGGGTGCGAGCGTAGATTGCGTGCCATTTGCGGGGTGTGCGGCGTAACGGACCGCCACGGTCCGTTATGCCGTGGGCTTGTTGGGTGGTCTCTGTGCTTTCCGGTCCACCAGCTGCACGGGGAGGCCGAAAGCACCCGGGAAGCAACGATGGGGCCCATGCAGCGGCTGCACTACCGTCCACCCGGCGGAGGCGACTGTGGCATCGGCACCCCTTCCCTCTCAGGTCGCTTGCTGACTGCAAACACCTGTGGCCAAAACCGAGTGAGGGGGGCGGCGTGTTGGGGAGGCTACTGTTGAGTAGATTGAGAATGCGTTGACTGTATGGCCTGGACGGTGTGGGGCGCACCGACCCCCATCCGAGTCGTCGCGGGGGTGGGGATTCCGCAGCGACGGGTATTTGAACATCCGGTTGACTGGCAACAGAGCGAAGGGCACGTGCATCACACCGACAAAGGTCTTCAAGAGCGGAGCGGCAGTGCAGGTGAGCACCAAGGCTCTGCCGCAGGGACCCAAGGACCTGAGTTGCACGGTTCAGCCCATTCTGCCGCTCGTTGGATGCACGTGTGGAGGCGTGCGGGGGCACTGGGGCGAGTTGTATTTTGTGGTGCATGGGCAGAGGGTCAGTGAACCGCGCGGACTGCACAATGCGCAGGCGCATTGGGGGGGGGGGATCCCACGGCAGGGGAAGTGGATTTGGCACGACAGGCCCTGGGCCGAGGTCCGCTGAGTTTGGACGGAGGTGGAGGTGTAGAAGGTTGTGATGGAGTCGGAAGAGGCACTGCTGATCTTAGAAATCTTAGAGACAGGAGGAACGAGGTAAGAGGGGTGCGCTGTGCGCTGTGGGCGCGCTGTGTGAAAAGTGGGCGATTTTGGTGCCATTTTCCGCGATGGCCGAGGGGACCGCGGTGTCTACTGTATTCTCAGATACGGTACTACGCAGATTCCTCCTCATTCCAAAAACTCACATAAAGAGTTAAGACAAACTATAGTTCCCCCTCAAAATGTCTGAAATCTGCTGTTTTTGCCCTGTGGACGTAGCTCCCGTGGCGGTGGCTGGTTTGCCAGGCGGTCACGGGAAAGCTAATTTACTGTTGGGTGCTGTGCGGAAACGCCCCCAGACATTTATTGAGTGGGAGGACAGCACGTTCCACACCCCAAAGGCAGATGGTTGAGGTGCAATCCCGTCGGCAGAGACCAGGAGGGGAACCACCAAAATGGGCGGACCATGTGTCTATCATCCCTAAAAGCGCAGAAGTGGCACCGATGCCACGGTGCCCACGTGTCTCTGGGCCCCGTGTCTTCGTCGTCCACCCGCGCGCCGCAGTGCACCGCCCCGGCCCTGCAAAGCACGACCCCCGGACACGGCGGATGTCCCCCTGCGACACAATACGGGAGGCCATGCCTGTGGCAGTCAGTCCCTCGTGCGCGACATGTGCGGGGGGCGGGGGGGGGGGTGGCTGTGCAGACGTGCACATGAACAGAGCGCACGCAGTTCACAGCGGTGCAGTGGGGCTGGCACAGGGGGCGTCATCGTAATACGGGGGGGCTGGCCATTTGGGTCCGGACCGCCCGGGCGCCGGGAGGGAGGCAGGCACACAGTCTGCCCCAACCCCCCGCGCCTGCGCCCCTGGACACGCGGCGTGGGAGAGGGACTGAGCCTCAGGACGTCTCCTCCGTGGCCCACGCCGACTTGAAGAGGGCGCTCTCCTGCCGACCCGCCCGCCCCCCCCACATCAGCAGAACGCTCCTCCGCAGGAAAATCAAATCTATCAAAAGGGCCCCAAATCGGAGGCCGATCGGAGGTGCACAAACGTGTTTGTGGCCTCTGACCCGGATTTATCAACTTTTCCAGTCAAGACCTGGTCCCCACATTGTTACTTCCAACGGAACGGCTCCCGATATGTTTTTTGTCGGGGAAAACAAACTTTTGTTGCAAACGTTTTCCATTGGACAAGCACCGGCCCGTTCTGAACAGTTTAGAAATGATGCCGCCGGGAGTCTCACGCCCACGCTCCACCCACCACCAAAAGACCGGGCAGGCCCCCTGTGAGCCCCCCCCATCCCTCCCCCTCTCCCTGTCCACAGAGGCGCAGTGCCGGAGGCCCGGCCAGGCGTGCCCCCCCCCTTCAGAATGGTGCTGCAGATGTGGACCCCGGAGGTCGAGGGGCTCGAGGGGTACATCGACGCGGAGGCGTACACCCGCTTCTGCGAGCAACAGCTGGACGACTACGAGAAGGAGCGGGAGCGGCTGCTGGCGTCCCTGGACGACCTCCGCAGCTCCGAGGAGGAGGTGCTGACGATGCGATGGTGTGTGGCGGCCCCTGCTGGGGCCCTGCTGCTGCCGTGGCGGTGGATGTGCCCCGTAAGAGGGCGTAAGAGGGGGGCATCGGGGTCCTCCGAGGCGCAGATGTCCCCCCCCCCCCCCCCGGCGCCCGTGGGAGGGGGATGAGCGGACCCAGACGGCCCATGCCACGTTCGATGGCCGTCTTGTGCGGCGGACTCAAGGCAACGTTCGGCACTGATCTGGTCTGCGCTGCAGTGCAGCACGTCAAAACAATGTACTGTGGGTTGTGGCTATGACCATATGCCTCTGTCACGGTGGCACATGCGACCTCCGTATCCATGGCTCCATGGCCCCGGCACTGAAGCCCCCCCCCCTCCCCCAAGAGTCCCATGCAGAGCCCTTGATCAGGGGATGAGTTGAGGGTGAGCGGAGGTCTAACCCGGTCTGCCCAGGCAACGTTCGATGACCGTGGGATTACGGTGACCCCGAGGCAACGTTCGGTTGAGAAGTGGTTCAAGTGTGCGGTGCGGAATGGAGTGACACATGGAACTGAGGGAGACTGGCACAGGGTCAGGACTGTGCTCTGGTGATTTCACACCCCGACATCATGGGCCAGAGCCCCACATAACACCTCAACACCACCGCGAAGGGGGGGGGGGGCGTTCCAGACCCCCCCCCCAGACCCGCAAGAGACCGGCACGGCCCAGTAGTGAGAGCGGTAGTCTTCAGTCGTCCAGTGCGGGGGTTCGATCCCGGGAGCTGGTGCTCTTGGGTTCCCTGCACGTAGAGCTCTCTAGTCGGCGTCGTGGGAACCACCCCCCCCTACAGCAACCCGCGCCACCACCGGTACCGGTGGATCGGGTGGAGGTCTCGTCCGTTTTGCCCCAACCCCCAAAAAGTGACACGCAGGAACCACACACACCTGCAGCAGTGCGCGCCGCCACCTGTACTCGAACAGGTCGACAGGAGGTCCCGTCCGGTATTCGAAGGGATCGGTGGGAGACCACCGATCCCGGGACTCGAACCACCTCCCTCACGGCAAACGCCGGGTGCGCTGCCACTTGAGCGGCCGCCTTCTGAGAAGTACTGGAACTTGGCACAGGGAACAACCGCACACGCAAACACACTCACCACACATGCAGGCGCCTCGGCGCCGCCCAGCCTTCCCACCCTCTGTATGGCTGTATGTTGACCTCCAAAAAGCCAGTACCCACTGGGGTTTTTAAATCCTAAGGACCTAAATAGCCCAGGGCCGGTGGCAGTGGCCCACAAGGGTGACCTCTGACCGCCCCACCCCCCACGACCAGGTGACCCGGAAACACAGGTGTGTGGCCGAGAGGGGCCAGCGCAAGCGAGCATGCCAGTGCGACGGTGGGAGCCAAAGTGGGACACAACACACGCTACGCCCCAAACTCAGTCCGAAGGCGACAATGCCCTGAACCCTGTAGAAGCAGCCCGACTCTTACCCCATCCAGGGACGAGGGACGGGACGAACTGCAAAGCACTGTCTGCGTGACACGGACAATCATGGAACTGAGATGGCGATGAAGGTCGCGAGGCAGGCGCGGCTGGAGCTAAGTGGCGGGTCCACACCTGACCAATTGAGGCCCCAGACCCCTCCCCCCCCCCTCCCCCTCTCAGAGATTGGGCCATTTTGTATTCCGCGCCTTCAGCGCCATTTCCCAGAACACAAGCGGCGCGGCGACTGGGGCCCTGTGTCATGGTGCGGGGGTCCACTGCCGTGCAGCCCCCGGGGGTGGGGGCACGTGGGGGTGGATGGTATGGGGCATTGACCGCCGCGTACCCCTCTTTGATCTGGACGCATCCCCCCCCCCCCCCCCTCCGGCACCGCCCCATCGCGGTAGAGCCGTGTGGACTGCCGTGCCATGGGACTGGCGCCCGAAAGGGGCTGAGAGGCGGGGGGGGGCCTTCAGCACCGCCCCCCCTGTGCGCCCCAGGCCCTGCCCCCCCCCCCCGCGGGGCCCCTCCACACACCCCCTGTGCCTCAGGACGCTGCGGTGCAAAGAGGACGAGATCCTGCAGATCCAACGCACCGCCGCCGAACTGAAGACGCTGTACCTCAAGGCCCAGTGCGACGCCGATGACCTGTACAACGAGAACCTCCGCCTCCGGCAGCGGGTCTGTGGGGGGGCGTCCCCCTTAGGGCCCGTGCCCCGGTCCCCGGGGGGGGGGGGGTAGGGGGAGGGGGGGATTGTCCGGAGGTCTGGGGCCCGGGGGAGGGGGGGGGTGCCTCATGGGGCACGGCTTTGGTATGGCCCGTGACGGCCCCAGTCGTCCGGGAGCGGCCCCACGGGGGTAGTCCTGGGATTTGGGGGGGGGGGCGCATCCCCCGCCCCCGTGCCCCCACACCATCGCGCGTGCTCTGGGCTCAAGGGGGGCGCAGCGCGCTGGGCCCAGTCGTGCAGGCGTTGGTGTGCCGACCTGAGGACCCAATGCCCCCGTGGACAGTGCCGTGTGGGGCCGAGCAGTGATGCGTTACAAGGGAAGGGCCCCAGCGGCGGTTAGGCAGGCGGTTGGAGGAGGTTGCCAAAGCGGTTGGGGGGCGGTTACTGTCGGTTACACATGCCATTGAGACTGGCACTTGGCGTCAGGGGGACAGTGGCTGGGCGTGGGCTGGGCGCTCTGGAGGGGGGGGGTAACCTCCCCCCCTTCCAATGCATTCCTGGGGTAGGGGGGACTTCATGCCGACGATTTGGGAGCCATGATGTCCCCACTGCCCTACAACTGAGGGGACCCTGTGCCTCACAACCACCAAATCCCCATCTCCCGCGCCGTCGGTCCACACGCCGCATCACGTGCCCCCCACGTCCCCCCCCCCCCCCCCTCCGCAGTCCGCGACGACATAGACCATAGAGCTACGCCCTGTAAATACTGCCTCGGGGGGTGCGGTAGTACTGGCGGGCACTCCTGACGGGCCGGGAGGCGGTTAGAAAGTAAGGGGCCCCAGAGGCGGTTAGGCAGGCGGTTGGAGGAGGTTGCCAAAGCGGTTGGGGGGCGGTTACTGTCGGTTACAAATGCCGTGGAAGCCGGCACTTGGCGTCAGGGGGACAGTGGCTGGGCATAGGCTGGGCGCCCTGGATGGGGGGGGGTTCACACAGCCCCCCCCCCCCCCCCCTTCCAATGCATCGCTGGGGTAGGGGTGTTGACCGACAACACACGGCTGAACGTCGGGGGACCATAGCGAACGTTTGCCGGTGGTACACACGAAGGTCCACTGGTGGAGGCGTGGCAACGTGCTGCCGGGCGTGGGTGCCTTGGCAGACCGGGACGTGCGTGTGTGGGGGGGGGGGGGGGGCGCTTTGGTGACCTCCGTGCGGCCCCATGCCCCACTGCGGGCGGGATGGGGCGCACCGCAGACACGGCGCATGACCGGCGGTGCCCATCGTGCGTGGGGGGGGGGGGGGGGGGGGGGCAGGTGGCTGCATGGGACGAAGTGACGGGGGCCGGGGGAAGGGGGGGGGCGGTGCCGTGTGTAGTGCCGGCCCCGCGGCGTAAGGGGCGCGGATGGCACATGGGGCGCAGGGAAGTCGCAAGCGTGTGGCACGGCGGGAGGCGGGCGGGGCGGGGGGGGGGGAGTGGTGCGTCCCTAGGCCCGCGGTGACGGGCGTGCACAGCAATGCACCGGTCGTGGTCCCCGGTACATGCCTTGGCACCCCCGGCACCGCCTCGGCCACTGCCCCCAGACGTCATGGGGGACCAGCCCCCCCCCCCCCACTTCGGGGGGGGGGGGGGGGCTGGTCCCCCATGACGTCTGCGCCGTCACCGAATGGCAAAGGCCGGGACGTCCTGCGCACGGGACAGTGCAACACCGAGTGGGGCCTGGGCCTGTGCCCCTAAAGCGACCGTCAGCCCCGTGCCCGTGCGGCAAAGGGGCCTCCCCCTCGCGTGCCCGGGCGGCGTCAGTAGTGCGGCCCCCGGCGGGGGATGGTGGTGCAGCCCCCCCCCCCCCCCCCCCCCCACCCGCAGGGACATGGGTCGCAGGGTTTGGCTTAGCAACTCAGCATCTCCTGCGGAGGTTGGGGGCTACCCCGCCCCTCCGGACCCGCATTTATTTGTGGGAAAACATGGAATTCTACAAAAGGAAATACTTTTTGGACTTTTGGGCGTCCAGGACCCCCCCCCCCTCTTAACGAGACCTCTGCTGGGGACCCCCGGCGCTGTGCCTGAGGCGGGGCCTCGTGGCGCGTGGGGGCCTCACGGGGGGTGCCCTGTACCACGGCGCGGCACGATCCCTCAGTGCTCTGCGCCCGTGATCCGTTGCCTTTGTGCACCGCCGGCCTCTGTGTTTGAGTGGACCGTGTGTGTCCCCCGGGGCACCCCCCCAACACGGGCCCCTCCTGCCCATCCGCCTGCCCCCCCCCATTTCGCGCGGTGCAGGAGGCGGAGGACCGCAAGAAGATCGCGGAGCTGCTGCGGATGACGCAGCCGCCCTCCGAACGGGGGGCGTTCGTGCCGCACGAGGACGACGTGACCCCCATGCCCGACCCCCACACGCAGTTCAAGTACCCCACGCAGCTCCTCCTCTCGAAGATCGCGGCGCTGCGGACCCCGACGCACGGTATTTGTGGGGGGGGGGGGGGGGGGGGGGGGGGGGGGGGGGCTGCACGGCACAGGGCCCGGGCCGTCCGGTACCGGAGGGGGGGGGGGTCACTGACGTCCGGAGGGGGGGGGGGGGGGGTCACTGACGTCCGGAGGGGGGGGGGGGGGTCACTGACGTCCGGAGGGGGGGGGGGGGGGGGGGGGGGTCACTGACGTCCGGAGGGGGGGGGGGGGGGGGTATGGCACAGGCCTTGGTGTTGGTTTGTTGGCGGCGACGGCGGGTGGGGGAGAGAAGGGGGGGTAAGGGTCCATTTCTGGTCAGCTTCGTGTGGACTGGGGAGTGCACCGGAGGGAGGGGGGGTACTGATGCCCATGACACGTGAGCCAATTGGCATTAGTTCATGGGACTTGGGGGCAGTGGAGCCGCTTTGCCCTCTTTGTGTTCGGGTCTACTGCAGCGAAAGGCGCCCATGACATGTCACTGAAGAGCGTTTTGACTGTTGCTTTGCACCTCTGCTTTGTGCTGAACAGCACCGGACATGCACACGCATCTGTGTGCCACGGCGGTAGCGGGGGGGGGGGGTACTGGTGAGCGTTGCACGTGGGCATTGTGCCGGAGGGATGCCCCCCCCCCCCTACCCCCCCCCCTTTCGGGCGGCCGTTTTGAGGGGCCCGCGGAGGAGTGGGGGGGGGGGGGCGGTGCTGGGCCTTGTGCCACGTGGACCCTGCACTGGCCCTCGCTCCCCCCTCCCCCTCCCCCCGGGGGCACTCACGGCCCGCCCTCTCGAGACCGGGTCCGTGAAGGGGAGGAGTAGGGCCTGGGCACCGGAGGGGCCCGGGGGGCGCCGCCTGCCCCGTGCCTGTGCCTGTGCCCTGCGGATGTTCTGTAGGCGATGCCCGACGCCGACGCGGAGGTGCTGACGCGAGACCAGTCGGAGGCGGTCGTGGAGCACTGGAGGCAGTACGGGAAGCAGGTGTGGCCCCCTGGGGCACGTGCATAAGGGGGGGGGGGTCCACACCAACGCCCCCCCCCCCCACGCCCCCATGCCCCCCCCCCCCCCGGACCCTTGAAAGGATTGGGCCACATGTTCCTGCGGGCCTTCGGCGCCGATCGGTTTGGCCCAACAATATTCTTCGGCGCCCCTAAAACCTCCGCACCACCGGAGGGGGGGGGGGGGGGTGGGGCCTGTCGGAGGGTCTGTGTTTGTTTGGGGCCGCACGGGGCCCCTGGTACCCGCTGCCGAGGATTGTCTTGTGCCGGGGGTGTGCCTGCGCCTTGGTGACCTCACGGGGGGGGGGGGGTCAGCTCCTGTCATACCCAGTGGAAACTGCGCATAGCTGCACGTGCCTTTCCCTGTTTCTTGGGGACCCTGCTCAGAAAAAGCAGGGTCATTTTTGCACTTATCAATCCAAGGAGTAGCACAGTGGATGACTGATTTAAATAATTGGGACAGACATTTGGCGAAAGGCGCGTAGGACCGGTCACTCCGGTCCGTGATCAGCCTTGATCTCTTTTTGGCGGTGCAATGCTGTTGCTTGCGCAATTCTCTTGAGCGCAATCACCACGTGACACACCACGTGTCACCGCACGGGGGAAGGCAGCCCCCCCCCCCCCCCCGCCGCCCCCCAGCGCACAACGCCCCTCATCCCCCACCCCCGAGGGCCTC